>JAHWFP010038490.1:0-16831 GCA_023313725.1 Lithobius niger
TTTTACTTCACACGTACAGCTGTGAACCAGACGTAACCAACTCAGAAGAGACACCCGTTTGTACGACCGACCAGTCCCTACCACTTGTGGTACCGCCATTTTCGCCTTCTGCTAACCATTGTCGCACATCTAACAAGAGGCACCAGGTCCTCTCAATAACATCCCCACTGGTTTCTAGCTTGCATCAGGATGACAGAGCCATAAAGGCACCCAAGCCATTGTGGGTGCTCAAGCTAAATGACTCGCTGGTATGTTTATAACATAATGTTTTATGGATACCACAAATGTAGCCCATGCAGTCCTTCCGATAGATTCCCTGTCATTTCTCCTCCCGGGGTGGATCCCCATTGCATCTCTCGTGCTTCCACCTAGCCTACCCCCCTGTGCAATCGCTCTTCCCCCTTCCCTCTCTGCAACCCTCATGCCACATCGGTGTTTTTGACTAATGTGTACATAGTATTGCAAATAAGTTAAACAAACTGAGAGCTCTGATCAGTACAATACATTCTGATGCACTTCTCTCTGAAACCTGGTTTAACTGTGATGTTTTTGATAGTGAACTCCTGCTCCCAGGTTACCAGTTATTCCGTAAACATTGGGCGGGTCAAGATGGAGGTAGGCTCTTCTCTTACGTACTCTCCAGGTAGGAAGCTGTTGAGATTTCGCCCCTCCCCCCTCCCCACGGAATTCTGCTTTGCCAAATCTCTCTGCATCAGCTTCCGTATTATCAATGTCACTGCTCTCGTTGGTAATGTCTACAGAAGCCCCTCCTCCAGCCCTAATGCTGAGTGTAATCTTCTCGCTACGCTTGGTCGGGCTGCGCAGAAAGCTGGCAAGCTTATTATCAGTGGAGACTGGCAACGTCTGACCAGCTCTGCTGCAGGCTACAACGAACTTCTGTTTGTGTCCTGCACCTCTTTTTAACTCAGCATGTGGATCAACCCACCAGATCCCAGGTGGGCACCAAGCCCTCTCTTCTCGACCTCTCGCTTACTCAGGTTCATGACAACGTGCAATGTGTACGTTTGCTGCCCCCGCTTGGGAAGAGTGACCATATTTCAATTCTGGCCCACATGTCCTGTACTGATAGATGGATTTTAAACATGCGTTGACCAAATTTTACCAAACCTAACGTCATTGAGATGTGGAACTTCTTTATTTCAGTCACCTGGGATGGCGCTCTCCCCACTGATTCCAATGTCAACTGCCAGTGGTCTTTTTTTTTCCAATGTGGTACTGGAAGGCATTAAGTGGTTTGTTCCCCTGTCCTCACTGGGCTGTGGGGCCCCTATCTGCTGGATGACCCAGAAGTTGCGGCTTAAACTAACGCCAACAATGCTGCCATGAAACTGCACGGGGCTACTTCCACGGAGTATAGGAGTTCTAGGAATGCTGGTACTGTCTCCGTTAGGAAGTGTAAGACTGCCTATAAGAAAAAGGTTGTGGATAACATTTGTGCTGACCCAAAATCGTATTACAAATATGTGAATTCCTTTAGTTTGAATAAATCAACTGTGCAGCAAATTGCTGCTAATGATGGCAACCTCATCACAGATGAGGAGAGTGGTTACAAGGGCGGATCCAGGACGAAGTCTTGGAGGGAGCCGCAGGATGATTTTTCTACATTTTCGTGCATTTTTGGCGTAGTTTAACTGCGTTTTGTTTTTTTTGGCAGTTTTTCCTTGATTATTTGCCTTGGAGGGGGGCTGAATCCCCCTCGACCCCTCTCTTGGATCCGCCCTTGGGGTGGTATTGCTGAGGCCATGAACTCCTTTTTTCACCACTGATCCTGATCCCGCGCTCACCCATCCACCTGTACGTCAGAGCACTTCATTTACGCCATCAATCTAACTCCGGGCACTGTGCTTCGTGCTCTTGTCAACCTCCAAACCAATAAGGCTTGCGGGCCAGATTGTATACATGCCTTGGTTCTCAATATGCATGACAGCTTGCAGGCCCACTTATCCGCATTATGCAAAATTCACTGCATAATGCCACTCGCTGCCTACCCCCTGGAAAATGGCTAATGAAATCCTGATTTTCAAGAGTGGAAACAAGCAAGACCCAAGCAACTATAGGAATGTCAACCTTACGTGCACATTCTGCAAAATTCTGGAGTCATTCATCAAGGCTGCCTTCAGGACCACAATCTCATTTCCCCCAGGCAGCATGGGTCCCTCCTGCAGCAGTCATGCACATCAAATCTGATCAAACCCTTCAGTACTGTGGCACGCACAAGGATGCACGTGTCCAGTTGATGTGATTTATCTGGATTTTTGAAAAGCCTTTGACCGTGTTCCGACCTCTAAGCTCCTATGGCAATTGCAGCTGATCGGAATTCGTAGGGCTCTGCTTGATTGGTTGACTGACTTTTTGACTGGTAGGCAACAACGTGTTCTCATCAACGGTCATCAAAGTTCCTGGAAGCCTGTCACTAGTGGCATGCCATAGGGTTCCGTTCTTGGCCCTATTTGTATTCCCTCGTTTACATCAACGAATTTGCCCACTTACCTTACCTCCAAACTTGCAATGTTTGCTGATGACAACAAACTTGCCCGTGCCATCCATGGACTTGAAGACCGCCAGGCCCTCCAAGAAGACCTCAACTGTGTGTTTCGTTGGTCCAATGAGTGACTTTTATTGCCCAACATTCTTAAATGCAAAGCCCTTCACATCGGGGCTAATGACCCCTGCCACACCTGTTTCATTGATGAACTCTCCATCGCGAACACGACTGAGGAAAAGGATCTCGGTGTTATCATTTCTAGTGAACCTGAAGTCCTCAAAACAGTGCTCCGCTGCAATTCGCAAGTGCCAAATGAAGTTAGGACGTATTAGGAGGATCTTTTCCTACCTCCAACCGGAGTCCCTCCGTCACTTACAACATATGTTCGCCCTCACTTGGACTACTGTAGTGTCGTTTGGTCCCCTTATCTTCTCAAGGATCAATCCGGTCTTGCGAGGGTGCAGCGCCGTGCTGCAAAGCTCTGCCCGCAACTTCGCCACTTTCACTACAAATCTCGTTTCACATGTTTAAACCTTCTTACCATTATGCAGCGCCATCGATTTACTGATCTTGTTGAGCTGTACAAGATCATGCATGGCCTTTACGGTGCGAAAATCAAGGGACTAGTCACCTTTTCTAAATCAACCAACATACGCGGCCAAAGTTTGAAACTGACTAAACAGCAGGCCCAGTGACTACAATGCTGTGAAACATTCCTTCTTGCTCTGAATTGTCGACTGTTGGAACGGGCTCCCCAAATGCATTGCTACTGCACGTAATGTGAGAACCTTCAAGCGACTTCTTGTAGATTTTCTTGATCCTGAATGAGTTCCTAGTTCACTCCCAACCCCGTCTTAGGGACAAGCCGTTGACTTATAGGTAAGGACATGCAATTTCTGCGATTTTGTGAAATCGCAAATAATAATGTATATATTTAGTAATAATAATAATGTATGTTCGTAAAAATTTCGCAACATTTTTCTCTAATGAGTTATGAAAATTATTCTTGATGTGGTAGGTAAACAATCACTAACTGAAGCAAAAACACCAAATTAATTCTCTCAAAATGTCACAAATTTCCAAAAAGAGCGCAAAATTTACACAAAAATTGCTTTATTTTTCATGAAATAATTTTAATGAAAAACGAGTCAATATAATTGACAACTAGTTACTGGAACAAAATTCTGAAGCAGTTCTTACTGAAGCAATACTCAGGTAAATCCGTACCAAACAAAGCTGTGGACACAACGTAGCTGGAAGTGAGCAGTCGATCATCACCAGCCATGTACGTGGTGCGTATTTAATGTTACAAACCTAGGATGCAATTTTCTACTTATATTTTCGTACTCCGCTAGAATTTTTGTTATCATAAATTTCGTCAATATACGAGCCAAGGGGATGCCATTATCGAATTCAGCCGTCACATCCTACACTGCAAAATTGTACCGATATCCCAGAAAATTTCACCTTCATCGCAACAAAACTCACCACAAAATCGTGCTTGGTATTATCGTGGAAATTACATGTCCTTACTTATAGGCCTGACATTCATCTATCTAACTTCACACATGCATCTCTGAACTTCATAGTTATATCTACAAACTTCATACTTCACACAACTATGAAGTTCACAGTTATATCTAAGAACTTCATAATTCTTAGCTGTATGTGTGAAGTTCACAGTTGGATGTCTGAAGTATGAAGTTCATAGATACAACTATGAACTTCACAGATGTAAGTTCGAAGTTCACAGTGTGAAGTACGAAATTCATAGGTATAATTACGAAGTTCACTTGCATGTGTGAAGCATGAAATTCTCACCGAACCAATACTCAGGTAAATCCGTACCAAACAATTTTGTGCCCTTTGGGGGGGGGGGGGGGAATTGAGGCTTAATGGCGCGTCGACAACTTGGTCATTAGCGCCAACCTCAGTCACAGTGCAGTGGTCCGGGTTGCCACTGCACCACACATTACAGAGATGTTATTCAAACCCCTAATCTAAATCTTGTCATACATCTGTACCTCCTGCAAAAATTGAAAAACACCGGACAGGAGGACAGACTTATCGCCCAACAATGTCATGCGGAAGATGGAACCGACGACGAACACCATCAAGATGGCGACAATCAACAAGTAAGTGCCGGACCGCAAGTAGCCGTCGACACCAAGAACATTCAGGAGGGTCAACCCCCCGCAAAAGGAAACAGTGAGTAAGCCGGGTGTGACCAATTCGCAAACGGGCCAACACAACCTCCTCACGGCGACTGCGGCGACACGCCGAGTGCCACTCCTCGACAGTGCCTTTAATGGCCCGTAACTTATTACCGTCTTGTCTGTCCCACAAGGTTTGCCAAAAAGCGTGTAACCTCAGACGCAGAGTTGGAAAGGCATCTGAGGGAACAAGGCTGAGATCCCTACCGAGAGGGCCAGAAAGGGCCCCTTTCGCAGCAGAATCAGCTTGTTCATTCCCTGCTATCCCAACATGGCCCGGGATCCAGCAGAAAAGCAGTTTTCCGCTGGCCAGGCAAGCGGGAAAGCAAAGCTTGGACACGTTGTGTCAAGGGGTTCCGAGGATTGTAATTCGCCAAGGACTCCAGGGCACTCATGGAATCACTAAAGACAATGAAATGCGTGCCCTGAAGGTCAAGGATCCATTCCACCGCCAAACCAAGAGCCAAAAGCTCTGCAGAGAACACAGAATAGCCTGATGGAAGGCGATGGGCAACCCTTACACCCTTACACACACAAGCACACGCCACGCCAACGTCGGACTTCGACCCATCAGTAAACAGGCGCTAATAACCGGCGTACTGAGAACTCAGCCGCCGGAACTCCTGTAAGTACCTTGCTGGTAGAGTGGAACCCTTCGGGAGGGACGCCAGAGCAAAAATGAAACTGCCACCTGGGACAAGCCAAGGGGCAACTGGCATTCTCTCAAGCCTCAAGACGCAGGGCATTTCAAAGGCTATCTCGTGACAGGACTGCTGGAGCCTATCGCGGAAATCACCCTTACCCACCCTGCGTCTACCGACTCGCAAGTCTGGCCCAAAAACCATGGACCAAGCAGGACTGGATTGCACAGCACGCAAACGCACAGCATACTGAATGGCAAGCTGTCGCCGACGAATGGCCAAAGGTGGCTCCGAGGCCTTAGCATAGAGGCTGACCACTGGAGAAGTTCGAAAAGCCCCAGTCGCCACACGCAGGCCACTGTGATGCACTGTGTCCAACATCTGGAGAGTAGAGTCACTAGCCGAATCATAGACCATACACGCATAATCAAGTTTGCTGCGGACAAGGGCTCGGTAGAGGCGCAACATGGTAGCGCGATCGGCACCCCATGAAGTGCCCGACAGGACCCGCAAGATGTTAAGCGCCCGCAAAGCCTTTTCTTTAAGCTGGCGTAAGTGTGGAAGCCAAGACAACCTGGAATCGAACACCAGACCCAGGAAACGTGCCTGTGGGACAACAGGAATTTGTGCCTGCCCCAAGTACAGGCAAGGATCCGGGTGCAGTGTTCGTTGGCGGCAAAAGTGGATGCACACAGTCTTGTCCGGAGAAAACCGGAAACCATTACTTACCGCCCAGGTCTGGACTTTGTTAATTGCCAGCTGTAGCTGCCGCTCGCAGGTCTGCATGCGAGCTGCCCGAAAGCGCAGGCCGAAGTCATCGACAAACAATGACTGGGGAACAGCAGCTTGCTGAGCAATGGGGTTGATCCCTATAGCAAACAAGACGACACTAAGAACACCACCTTGAGGCACACCATTCTCCAAGACAAACGGGCGGGAAAGAGTCGCCCCGACACGAACGCGAAAAGAACGGCCTGAGAGGTAAGCAGAAAGCAACAGTGGCATCTGTCCCCTCAAGCCATAGTTATAGAGATTACGGAGAATCCCATAACGCCACGTCGTATCATACGCCTTCTCCAAGTCAAAGAAAACCTGAACCAGATGATGACGCAGGCGAAAAGCCTCCCTCACATCTGATTCAAGGGCAACTAGATGATCGATAGTTGACCGAAACCGTCGAAAGCCACACTGGGACACAGATAAGAATCCCCGTGATTCCAACACCCACACCAACCGCTCACTGACCATCCGTTCCATAAGTTTACAGACACAGCTAGTCAGAGCGATTGGGCGATAACTGGAAGGAGAAGTAGGGTCTTTGCCCGGTTTTACAATCGGGATGACCACTGCTGTCTTCCATGCTGCTGGAATAGAGCCCTCTGCCCACACACGGTTGAACATCCCCAGCAAGAACTGCTGGGAGGCAAGAGGCAGATGTTTCAACAGTTGATAGTGAATATCATCAGGCCCCGGGGCGGAGTCATGCGACTTGGACAAAGCTGAAACAAATTCCTGCCAGGTAAGCGGTAAATTGTACTCCTCTAGCCCATCGGAGCGAAAGTCAAGAAGGCGAGCCTCTTCTCTACGCTTAATCCCGAGGAAACCAGGATCATAATGGTCATCACTCGAGACCCGCGCAAATGCAGACGCAAGACAATTGGCGATTGTGCCCTTTGGTACGTGTATGTATGTGTGAAGTTCACAGTTGTATGTGCGAAGTATAAAATACTACGAATGAAGTGAAACTCTAGGCCACCGTAGTGAAGCGTTCACTCTCTCTCGAAGTGTTGTCTCCGACGATAGTGAACGCTTCAACGAATAAAGTGGAGTTTTTTGCTGTTAAACTCCAGCTTCCGACGGAATGCATCTAGCAGTGAGGAAATCCTCGGGCATACCCAAGGAGTTTCTTGTAAATTGGCGCCCTCTCTGTGATTATTGTCGTGCAAAATAATGTGAGAGTTTGGAAATGTTATTTCTAGTTGTCGACACGAAAATTTCAACTACTTGTAAATTTAATTGCATTCAGTTCCTGGGTGCTCTTTTATGTTTTGAAGTATTTTCGCTCTCTAGATACGGCCAGCGCACAACCCCACTGCGCATGCGTCATACGCAGCCCTCCTACAAAAGCGGACAGCCCACGTGTGGTGGCCATCTCTTTTCCTCAACCTCCCGTCGAACACGGTCGCTCCGAAGACTCTCCTGCATCTTTGGCCTCTAGATCTCTCGCTGGTTGAAGTGCCCTCACCTTGAAGATCTTTCGTCGAAAGCCTCTCGTCCAGAAGATCTTTCGCCGAAAGCCTCTCGCCTTGAAGACCTCTCGTCGAAAGCCTCTCGCCCTGAAGAACTTTCATTGAAAACCTCTCGTCCCGTAGATCTTTCGTCGAAAGTCTCTTGCCCAAACATAGACTCTTCAGCTCATTGATCTCCAACTCCGCTCACTAGTCCTCCGCCTGAAGACCCAAGCATCATAGTTCTGCAGTCCTCGACAGTCCTTCACCGCTCCACTGCGTCACCTATCCCATGCTGTCAACGATGACTTTCGTCAATTTTTCGTCCGCCTCCTCATCCCCCGCGCCCAATAAGGACTCCAACTGCCGCCTGATGAATTGCCGTTTAAAGAAATTCATCGTCTAATGGACCGTGCAATCAAAGATTTCTCCTACAAAGATAAACCGGCCAACCCTGCCCCACCATCCTCTACACATGACATCTCCTACGTCCATGAGTGGGTAGTATCGTCCAATAATGATTCCCAGAAGAGAAAACAAACCCCAAAGACATCACTGGCAAAGAAGCCTCACTCAACTGCCTCATCGTTGGACCTACAACGTCTTCTCAGCGCCATTACCCAGCCTGATGACGGCTTAGAATCGGCATCTGCCCTTGGAGCATGACAACGCATTCCACCCCAAGTAAACTTCAAATAGCAGCCTCTCAACCATATGAAGATTCCTTGCTAGCCGACATCGACTCGACAGCAATCCCAATTTTTGATCTCTTGAAAGCAGTCAAAGCCATAGTTCCTCTGCAAACCTGGACCTACCTTTCCTTCGAGCAAAAACAGAGGCCTGGCAACAGGATTAGGCTTAGGTCTCCGTGATAGGAACAACAGGGAAAGAGCAAGAATCGGCCAATCAACACCCCTCTTCACAACACTGCTCCGCACCGGAAGCTCCCTTTTGGGGAAAGGTGAATCCCTTGAACTGGACAAGGATCCCCCTCCACCTCGTCCCGGTCGGAAATCCTGGTTCTTCCACTTATCCGGTGATGGCGCTGCAAATCCTAGGCAATTCGAAACATACCATCAGTCTGAATTCCTCGTCACCGAAGCAAAAATGGATTTTGGAACAGCTTTGTTCATCCCCAACGGGGTGACGTCCTGACTGCCGTCCTAAAAGAAAACGACAGGATTTTATGCCTAGGCCTACGCGCCGTGTCCCAGGCGGATGTTCTTGGCACAGCTATTAACGCCGTTTGCGAAAGATTGGCCCTGGAATCAAACCAACGAACCATCAAACACCTGCACTTCTTAATATCTGAACTGTTAATAAAGATGTCTTTCGCCACCTTCCATGCCTTCAACTGGTTCACCAGAGCACTTTTCAATTCAAGCCTCCTGCTTTCGGACATCGCTCTAGGTATGATGTCGCATTTAAATGCTTCAACCAAGCACATCCTAAGCAACTTACCTCTTCACGAATCCGACACTCTGTTCAGGGGCTTCATTCCCACCTTAGCACCCAACTTGGACATCTCTCGCAAACCGAAGCCACATCCTAAGCCGAGTTTAAATCTGCCCTTTCGGAAACTACAGCCCAACATCACTTCGGCAGCTCCGACGACTCATCAACCCACCAAACTTAAACCTAATTCTTCTCAAAACGGGAACTCTCAATCCTCTCGCAAAAACAATCTGCCCTTTCGAGGAAGCAGCCAAAACAACAACAGGAATCGCTGCAGCTCCACACCGGACAACCGCAGCAAATATTCCACGTCATCGACCAAAAGCAGTTCTCGTCACCGCCAATGACCACATCCACAACAGGCCGGTAGGCGGACGTATCCAACATTTTCAACCGGCTTGGAAGCGGATCACATCCGACAAGACATTGGCTTTCAGCCCTCATTCACAACAAAACCTCATCTCCTATCATCACCTCCATAGGCTAATGCTTGCGATTGATAAGAACACATGTAGCACTATGCATTTAGCGAGAAACAAGGCACATTATATTTCGAAGAAATAAAATTGTCTTCTTTATCAAGTGTTGTGTTCGTCCGTTTTAAATTTTCAATTTTTTATTCTTCTTTGACAATAAAGACAATTTTATTTCTTCGAAAAAATAAACAAAAAAAAAGAAAAACAAGTGTGTGATAAGAACAATTTCATTTCTTCGAAATATTAGGTGTCTTGTTGCTCGTTAAATGTTTAGTGGTTCATGAGTTCTTATCAATATCAACCGCATTTAAAAAAAAAAACTTGTTAATGCTTGCGATGATGGTTGTTCAAATTTGTACCTGTTTGATATAAGAATTACTTTATACACTTTTATCACATTGGAAAACAGAGAAAATATTTTTTTGTGATGTTCTCCAGTGTGATATATGAAAGTGTATTAAAGTAATGGTTATCTCGAACAGTTATCACGTAAATGTTGGTTGTCGGCTTTCTCGATTCCTGTTTGAAGTTGCACTTAGATCTGGCAATCACTTCCCAAGTCACCATTTAAATTCTGGAAAAAAATATAGTTTGGTGCATTTTGCACAATCGAGTGGTTTCTCGCATTGTGGATCCAATGTCTTCCTAAATTTTCTACTAGGAAATACGCAGCATCACAAAAATTACAGAGAAGGCTTCTTCCAGAATGAAAGCGACAGCGACTAAGAATTTCATGGAAGTGGACAAAACCTAAAATGCTGTAACACACATATCGCTCGAAAGATTTTTTCTACATCACTTACGTATGGAGGAAAATACGCAATATTCCAGACAGGTAAGAACGATTTAACAATTCTTGGCAAATGTTCGATAGTCCATTAGATTCAAAATTGGCGTTAACTTGGCCTACGATATTTATATATATATATATATACAAGGTAGGTGTGCGACGCTCATGCACTGCCTTCATTATTTTGACGGCCGTTTTTTCACTTTTTTCTTAGATGGTCCCTGGATATTCATCAGCACGGCCGTCTCTCGGCCGTGGTGTTGAATAGCCAGGAATTTGAGGCCTCTCAGGTGTGTGTCTCTGCTCAAGTTTGAAATGAGCAACGTTTCAGTTCCTTCCCAATGGATGCGGTGTGTGGTGTCTATCTGGTGTACTGCGATGCCGTTTGTATCTTTCTGGTTCCTGGTATCACTCATATGTTGTTTTACTCGTGCTCTTATCTCGGGTAAGTTCCATGTCTAAAAAAAGGCAGTTTTCTATCCTTCTGTACCTTTTTTAGACGTGGAACTTACCCGAGAAAATGGAGGATCTGTCACGTACCGTCCTTACAGAAAACCCCTGTCCTCTGGCAGATGTATCCCTTTTGATTCGGGTCACCCGATGGGACAGTTGAAGGCCATTGCAGCAGGCGAGTTCACCAGGATTTTAAGACATTCTAGTTCGCAAGAAGTGGCACGTCCTTTCCTTCGGGAAGCGAAAGGCAGGTTCATCCTCCTGGGCTACCCCCCAAAGTGCAGGCGTTGCAGAAAAAGAGATAAGAACAGAGGAGATAGTACAGAAGGAGAAGCTATGCATAGATCTAGGGCAGGTCTTACCTACCTTCAGGGAGTAACGGACAAGATCCAGAAAATACTCAGAGATAACGGTTTTGACTCCTATGCGAAAAAAGGAGAAGGCCTCATAGAATTGCTCCTGCCGAAAGCATTGCATAAAGAGGAAATTGGTAGAAAGAAGAAATACGAGGAGGATGAGGAAAGACTGGAAAAAAAAGAGTAAACACGAGAGAAGGAGTGTATTGTGTACCATGTGCTGACTGCGATGCCGTCTATATTGGTGAAACACGTAAGGGCATAAGAACACGAGTAAAACATGTGAGTGATACCAGGAACCAGAAAGATACAAACGGCATCGCAGTACACCAGATGGACACCACACACCGCATCCAGTGGGAAGGAACTGAAACGTTGCTCATTTCAAACTCAAGTAGACGCACACACCTGAGAGGCCTCGAATCCCTGGCTATTCAACATCACGTCCGAGAGAAGGCCATCCTGATGAATATCCAGGGTCCGTCTAACCCTTCAATCCAGTTCTTTTTAGATGCTGGTTTAAGAGAGCATCTAAGAAAAAAGTGGAAAAACGGCCTTCAAAATAGTGGAGGCAGTGCATGAGCGTCTTGCACCAACCTTGTATATACCTTGTAAATATTGGAGGCCAAGTTAACGCCAATTTCGAATATAATGGACTGTAAATAAGTGGTAGTGTTTGGAGTTTTATTGCGTGCCTGAAGATGTTAGTCGGCTAGGTTTTTCTATCCACAGCAAATTGACTATCGAAAATTCGCCAAGAATTGTTAAATCGTTCTTCCCTGTCTGGAATATTGCGTATTTTCCTCCGTATGTAAATAATGTTGCCTGCTACGTTCCAGAGTATGAATCTTGACGTTTTTAGTCATTTTCTGTCTAAACACTTGTCATACTCTCCAGTCTCCACACGTACAGGTTTTCTCCCAACAGATTTTTGTTGTTTATTTCAATGTACAAATTAGTACACATCAAAAGTATACGGATGGCGTTGTGGTGAGCCCATGATGTGGATAACGCTCTTACTTTGTGGATTGTTTTTCATATGCTGCCTCAATGGTTTTCTTGATCCACTGTGATACCATGACGGCGGAGGTTTCGCCGGTTTGGGGGTATACTGGTAGAAAAAGTTGGTTTCTGCCGCGACGAATGTCTTCATGGCGTGTCCGGGCTAAGTAGAACCGTAATGCTCTGACTGGGCAAAGAAGGCATTCGGGTTCGTTTCCTACTAAGGTGGACAGAGCCGGAAAGGTAATTGGTTTCGGAGGTTCAGACGGTTTTTGTGTCTTTGCTCTGAATGATGACCTTGGGTAAAGTGTGACAGAGGAGAAATTGGGGCCGAAGATGTAGTATGCTGGGTCTGCTGAGAGGGTTTGGATTTCAGAACAACGAAGACTGGCTGCTAGAGTAACGAGGAAAACAGTTTTGCGAGTCATGAGATGGAGGGAGCTGTCTTGTAGAGGTTCGTAAGGTTCCTCCATTAGGGATTGGAGAACAAGCGATAGGTCCTAGTCTGTTATGGTCCTCCTGGTTGTGGGTCTATCGTTTTCGAATGAGCGTAGAAGGGCTGAAATGCGATAGTTATCAAGTAAGTTGGTGTTGTCAGCGGCTTTGAAGACAGAGTTCAGGGCTGAGCGGTAGACCAGGATTGTGGAACCTTTGAGTTTGTCGATGTTGAATAAGTTTGTGAAACATTTTAGGAGGGTGGGTAGAGGTGGGTTGATTGGATTAGCTTGTTTTGTGATACACCAACGAATCCATTTTGACCAGTGGCTATCGTACATTCGGTAAGTGGAGTCCCTGGTGGCTTTTGAGGCGATTCGTTCGGCCTCTTCTCGAAGTCTTGCACCGACTGGAAGGCAGGATGGGCGGGAGGCGTCATTGTTGGTTCTTCCGAAAGGAGCTCTTGCCCCCTGGTGACGAGCGGCGGCTTCGACGGTCGGGAGTTGTGGCTCGCTTCTGTTGGTTGCGTTGGCCGGAACGAGAGCGAGGTAGGTTCGTCCGAAAGGGCTGTGAATTCTTCGACTGAAAGTGGGAATTGTTTGGACGCGACGACTGCGCGGAGGCCGTAGGTTTGTTCCATTCGTCTGGAAGCGGTCGAAGGCTGTAATGCTTGTTCTTCTGAAATGAACGGTTAGCAGAAGACACGTGTTTTTGAGGCTTGGGTTTCTTTAAAACGTCAAGATGTGGGGCGAGCGTCAGGATAAGGCCTCGGAAAATGGCGTCCGATTCGTGGATGGGCTGGTTACGGAGCCGGTGCTTTGTCGAGACGTTTAAGTTGTTGGCGGACGAAAAAGCAATCTTCCTGAGAAGGAGCGTGTTATAGAAAGAGGCCCTAGTTGCCCAGTTAATGGAGTCGTAGGTGGCAAAACTTGCTTTTTGGAAGAGTTGCGTGATGAGGGACGAAAGATTGCGTATCTCTTCGGGGCTTGCATCCGCAGATAATTTTTCGCAGAGGGCGTTGACCGCAGTGTTGAGGACGTCTGCTTGTGAGGCGGCCCTTAAGCTGAGGCTAAGACATTTGTCGTCATCGTAGAGGACGAAAGTTGGGATGACAGCTTTCTTGGGGATTGTAAGAGCGGTGCCGAAATCATCTTCACCTCGCTGCCTAGAAATTTGCATTCCGGGTAGGTTGCAAAGTTGTTCGGGTTGGCGGCCCCATCACCTAATGGATAAAAGAAGCTGTTTTCACGGCCTGGACGAGATGGTGGGGGTTCTGTGTCGAGGACGAGAGGATCGCCCTTGCCAAGCAGGGAGCCTTCATTCCGTAAAAGACAAGTCAGCAGCGTGGTGGATCGGCCGAGAAGGTTCCGTGGTTTGCAGTCTTTGTTCCTAAGGGCAAACCCAAATCCCGTTTTCAGGCCACGGTTAATCACGGGTGTATCAGTCGACTAGGCGGGCTTGAAAAGAAAGCAGTCGGGAATGGTTTCTTCCACAGTTTTCAGAAACGAGGCGAGTGTGAGAGCTTGATCATCAACGGCCTCATCCGGGAAATGAATCCTCTTCTGGTTGAAAGTGGAGCAGCGGGAGCCGGGACTGGTAGGGACGCCGGAAAGTCGGGTGGCAAGGTGACTCTCGGACGGGTGACTCTCGTTTCTTCCGAGTGGTTGAGGGAGAAGTAGAGCCACGTTTAAGTGAGTTGTGGCTGGAGATTGAAGCAACCCAGTCTTGCGTGCGTGCGTGACGAACCGAGGACATGCAGGAGGGAGGCGGCATGGAGATGTCTTGCATCTTACGTACGGTTTCGTGGACGATGTCCCGGACTTCGCTGCGGGAGACACTCCGAACTTTGCAGGAGGAATTGGATGATAAATCTAAGGGAGAGTTGCGGGCGGGCGACCGGGAAGTTGCCGTTGCACGTAGGAGAGACTTCTTGGCGTTGCAATAGACGTCTTTCGCTCGTTGAAATTCAGCTTGCATTGATGACAGGTCGACAGGTTCGGCAGGTGGGGTACGTTGCCCCGGTTGCAAGGGAGAGTCCGAGAGGACGTGAGAACTCGCAGGCAGAACTTCAGTGAAGGAGAGGGCAGGGATCGGACCAACGGCAGCAAGGTCGAGGGCGGAGATCCAACGATTGCCGAGGGCGAAAACAGATGCTTGCGGACGAATGAGAGCATGAGAGGGAGCAGCTGGAGAAGCGGGAACTTCGGAAGCGGCTGCCATCGTCGGGTAGAATCCAGATTCCGTGCGACAGTGGGGAACTTCGGCGCGAGGTGGCATGGACTTCCACCTCTGGAGGAAAATGAATGCCGATAGTGGGCACGCTGTCGCTTTTATAAGAGAGGACTGCCTCGCACATGCGCGGTAGAGGTATGCAAGCAGGTGGCTCTAGCACCGGAAGAAACCTCCAGGGGAACGACACATTCGAGGAATGTAATGCTAAAATTATCAGGTTAAGATGTTTTGGCAACAAAGAAACTGTATTTTCCGGGTCCTTTCCTCGGGCCGGCTGAAAATTGTTTCTGTTGCCTAGTAAACCTGGAGGTTAACATTTTTACACGTTCGCCAGTGGCTAGTAAGTCCAATTCAGTTATTCGCCATCTTCAAAAGTTCATTTGCCAACACACTTTTTTTATTGGGGTGGAGCAATTTTTTTCTATTTTAGCGGGTATGTACGTAAATAATTTAATCACAAATGAACGAGCTATAAGACGGTTTGTGACAAAGTTATATCCATTCTAACGACATTCATTATGTAGAATTAGACACCCACTTTCAAACTAGTCAATAAGGGTAAAAAACAATATTTTAAAATGGATTTAAAACTGTTTAAAACACACCATTCAAAACTGCAGACACATATATGAATTTTCAATAACTGATCAGTTATCTTCATCAGGCTCAATAAGGGCGGTATTTGTGAACTCTGGCTACATTTTTTCTGTTTACATCATCTGCTGTCAAGTTCGAAGAAGCATGTGAGCGTGGCCTCTGGTATTCTTCCACTCCTTCAGCAACAAAGGTGCAACACATTATGATTGGATGGGCCACATTTAAGGATTCATAAGGGGGACCTTATGTGCTAAACATTATTGTATTGCAATCGATTCAAGACACCGAAGATGATAGTCTCTAGCATTATTCGAGCAAACCAGTGTCTTCATGTTTCCTCAGTCAATCTCGTGCTTTGTGCTCATGCAATGGGCTGCAATGCCGTTGTCTTCCTTTTTGTTTCTGGTGTTTCCCATATGCTGACTGTGTCTCATCCTCACACCCTTTTGAGTCTCTCCTATGTACACGGTACTAGCGATGCATCGATGTGCTAAAATGCCGATTCCCATGTCTGATGCCGATGTTGAAAAAACATCGGTAGATATCCGATTCCACTTACTCGTAGTTCGATGTTTAAAACAGTAAAGTGAAACCAAGTTGCATTTTTCAGTCAGTCTAAAATAATTAAGTGGATTTCAGAAATAAAATTAAAATTATCAGCAGGCCTAAAATTTTTGCGCCACGAATTAGTTATAAGCACATCTGTCACAAAATGAAGTACAAATTTGTGGATTTCCAATGTTTTAACATCAGCTACCTGATGCTGATGCTCCGATGACCAATGATGTACCCTAAAAAGGCCGATTTCCGATGTCCGATGCCAACATCGGTGCATCTCTACACAGCTCTGCAGCCCTTTCATTGAACACAGTACACTCCTTCTTTTGTATTCACTACCTTTTCCATAGTCACTTCATGTCGGACTTTTTGTGTGTCTCTCTTAGATGGTAGGGCTTCAGTTTTACTCCGTATCAAACTCGATTTTAAACCTTTCGTATTTTTATAGTAAGAACCAAGGCCTTTCTTCCTCACGATGTCTCAGATTCCATCAGTCACGCCCTCCAGAAAGGTAAGTCCCACTCTCGGTGTGGCACTCTTGTCACCTCTTGCTTTTATCAACATACCCTAATGGCTCCCCTCTCTCTTCGCCGTCTTCATCAATCAGTTCAGGAGACCTGCAGGGCAGCTCAGTGCTAAGAATCGTTCTTTTGCTCACTGGAGATGTGGCTCAGCAAAATGTTGGCTACTCAAATTGCTAACAAGTCTGGTGAACTCGTTTTTGGTAATGGCATTTTAACTGTTCGTTGGGGTTTCCCCGAGAAGTATGGGATACCCGTCTTCCACAGCCATTTCTTTCTGGTAGGTCTGGAAACTGACACCACCTCCTCAGCTTTCCAACCTTACCGGAAAGAAATGGCTACGGATAGGGGTATCCCATTGCCAAAAA
>JAHWFP010038492.1:0-11395 GCA_023313725.1 Lithobius niger
GGGGGGGGAGATGAGGCCTAATGGCGCGTCGACAGCTTGGTCATTAGCGCCAACCTCAGTCACAGTGCAGTGGTCCGGGTTGCCACTGCACCACACATTACAGACATATTATTCAAACCCCATATCTAAATCTTGTCATACATCTGTACCTCCTGCAAAAATTGAAAAACACCGGACAGGAGGACAGACTTATCGCCCAATTGACGCACAATGTCATGCGGACGATGGAAACGACGACGAAAACCATCAAGATGGCAACAATCAACAAGGAAGTGCCGGACCGTAAGTGGCCGCCGACACCAATAACATTCAGGAGGGTCAACCCCCCGCAAAAGGAAACAGTGAGTAAGTCGAGTGCGACCAATGCGCAAACAGGCCAACACCACCTCCTCACGGCGACTGCGGCGACACGCCGAGTGCCATTCCTCAACAGTGCCTTTAATAGCTCGTAACAAGGAACACAGATCCCTGTCGAGGGGCCCAGAAGGCCCCCCCCCCCCCCTCGTTGCAGCATCAGCGTGCTCATTCATAGTTATCCTGACATGGCCCGGGATCAGAAAATCAGTTTTCCGCTGGCCAGGCAAGTGGGAAAGCAGATCTTGGATTCGCTGTGTCAACTGGTTCCGAGGGTTGCACGTCGCCATAGAACCCAGAGCACTTATGGAATCACTAAAGATGATAAAATTCGTGCCCCAAAGGGCACGGATCCATTCAACAAACAGGCCGAACACACAAATAGCGTGATGGAAGGCTATGGGAAACAGCCACGCACTCATGCATACAAGCACATACCACGCCAACTTCACACTTCGGACCAAACCAAATCTCCACCTGGGTATGGATACGTTCGGGCTGCTCATGATTATCTTTCTAGTTGGCTTGTTGCAAATGTGAGCTGTTTGATTTGTTTAACCACGCATCTTATGATATACTTCTTTGAAACAGCTTTTTTATTTATTCATTTATTACTTTTTCTTGACGCGATGTTAACAAACTTCATCAAGGACCAAGCTAGTGGTCTGCCCGCCAAGTTCAGTAATTGTCACACTTCATTGTAACTTCATTGTAAGAAAGTCATTGTTTAATTTTTGCACTGTTGTTGCATGGTCACTAGCCCTGGTACTTTAACAAAAACCAGAGCTCAGCGTATTTCACGATGGAGAGGATAAATACCTATGCGGCGAAACAGCTTGAAAATTGTTGAAAATGGGCAGTCTTTGCGCCCTGACAAGCAGTAGTAGTTGTATTTCAATCACGTGCATAAACAGTATTAATGTCATAAAAGTGCGTGAAGATCGTTGATTTTAGCTGACTACTGACTACTTACGACTAATTCCGCTCACATAAAATAAATTATGCGACAGATATGAATGAAATTTGGTATTCAACACTCTTTTAACTCCAATACGTGCCTTTTGTTGCAATCTTTTGTTTTGCCAATTGTTACAATCTTGCAGAAATTGAAACTGAGCAAGTCTGTCGATCCTATTATTTTTTCAACCTCGTTTAATTTGGGCGATATTCCTTCCTCCTGGTCTAAGGCAAATATTGTTCCTATTTTTAAGAAGGGCAATGCCTCTGTACCCTCAAACTACAGGCCTATTGCCCTAACCTCTGTCATCTGCAAAATTATGGAGACCATCTTAAGAAACCATATTATCGAGCATTGCACTTACTTTGATCTTTTGGACTCCAACCAATTTGGCTTTTTGCCCAATAAATCAACCACTATGCAGCTATTGCTAGCTTCTGATAGATGGACCTCTGCCCTGGACTGCGGCATGTCATCTGAAGTAATATACTTCGACTTCCAGCGTGCCTTTGACTCTGTTGTGCACTCCAAACTGCTTTTTAAGCTGAGGCAACTGGGTCTCGAGGGCGGTTTGCTGAATTGGATTGCTGCTTTTCTTCGCAACCGCCAACAACGTGTCAAGGTCGAATCTACCTATTCTGATTGGCTACTTATCACCAGTGGTGTCCCTCAGGGCTCTGTTTTGGGTCCGCTTCTGTTTGTCCTGTATATTGGGGATTTGCTCCCAGATAGCACCTCCTCTGAGGTCCTTACATCGAAATATGCTTACGATTTAAAGTCTGGCACTGAAATCATTTCTGCAGCCGACAGAGACAAACCCACAGATGTAATCAACATGGTGTCCAAGTGGTCCCTCGACTGGCAACTACCTCTATCCCTGTCTAAATGCATTTCGACCCAATTTGGAAACACTAGGGATTCGCCTGACTACCATATTAACGTACCTCTATTGAGAATAAGCTCTCGATCACTGACTTGGGCATTCTCTTCAATTCAGACCTGAAATTCTCAAAACATTGTTCTAAGATTACTACTGATGCTTTTCGACGCTTGTTCATTGTCAACAGATGTTTCGGCAAAACCAATTTAAAGACAAGGGTTTGGCCGTTTAAGGTGTATGTACGACCAATACTTGAGTATGCGAGTCCTGTGTGGTCGCCACACCTGTTAAAAGACATTGACTTGTTAGAGTCAGTCCAGTGGACTTTTACTCGCTCCATACCTGAACTTCGCACGCTAACGGCAGGTGAAAGACTTCGTTGTGCGGGCCTGGAACCTTTGGAATTACGTAGACTCAAGACCGATCCCGCTTTGACCTATCAAATTATCCATGACCAGCTTCCGGTTTTCTTGCCCTTTTTTTCTGTCACTCTTAATAACCGAACTCGAGGACATAATCTTAAAATACAAAAACAAACCTTTAAGACAGACTGTAGAAAGTTTTTTTTCTCCAACAGGATTGTGGATTGCTGGAATTCACTTCCGTCTGCGGTCGTATATGCAACGACGGTTGACGCCTTGAAACGTGCAGTGTGTGGGGTCGACCTCTCCAAATTCCTACAACGAGCTTATTAATGTTTGGTTCATGGGGGCGGTGTAAGTGGTTTACCCTACCGTTACCTTACCCATTAGCGGGTAAAACCTTTATTATTATTATTATTTTATGGTTTGACGTTTGGGGAGGCATTAACTAAAAAGATTGCAATAATTTGTAATGTTATTTTTCCGTATGTTGGAAAAACGCCACCGGTGATCAAATTAAGCATTACTCGTTATTAGTGTTAACGAGTAACAATGCCAGAGCTATCTACTGTACTGGCCGGATCTTGAATGAAAATAGCATTACGAGACTGGGTATGCAATATGGCCGCCGAAAGTGCCGCTGAAGCGATTGAGTTGCTGCATTTTGTCAACGGAGGGCGATACCCTCCGTACAAACTGCCAACGAACGTGTTGCTTTTTTTGCAAACGCAGTGAAATAGCTTAACTGTGGCTGAGTGATATTTTTAAACACCATTTAAAAATACTGTTATAAATAATAAAAAATTTGTCACCAAAATCTACGTAAAAATTTAAATTATTATTTCGAAAACCGCCACTAGCCGCCAATAGATGTCGCTTCGCACTGTACAAAGTTACTACCTCGAAGAACAGACCTCGACGAAATGAACCAGACGTTGCTGCCATTTTGTCTACCGCCCTAATATCGTTGTAGAGCCTGCCAGTTAGTTTAGAGGCCATGACAATGAAACAGACAGCCAGTTCCGCTCACACGATGGCGCCAGTAGCAATTAAAGTAGGCGCGCAAATAACTTTTTTTACACGGGCCCTCGGGATCCCAGGCGTCTTCGGATCTCCGGCGTCATTCGGATCACGTAACCTCGCTCTCAGAAGTTCTCTGCCCTCACACTAGCTGGCAAATCAAACATGGCGGAAAACGGCACCGATTCAAGTCAGCCCAAGTGAGTAGCACCAGTATTCAGAGCTAATCCGCACATTTTTCAACAATGAATCGGCTTCTCATTGCGAGCGTTCACGGGAAGATAAACTTGAAGACGTTTCTCCGGCTTCCTGCATTGCGGTTAGTAGGCAAACCCGCGTGAACGCTCGTTCAAATGAGTACGGTAGTTGATCCATAGATTAGAAAGTTAACTAGATGTACCGTCTCACCTCTTCCCATTCTACGCGGACCTCTAGCGGAAGTTGCGGCTACTAATACCTTTGCTAATGCTTTTGCCTTCGAAGCAGCACGAAAGCAAAGCATTAGCAGAGGTATTAGTAGCCGCAACTTCCGCTAGAGGTCCGCGTAGGATGGGAAGAGGTGAGACGGTACATCTAGTTAACTTTCTAATCTATGGTTGATCTGAGATTGTTCAAAAACATCTTAACACCTATGAACGATCGAGCGAAATATTAAATATTACGATAAAGTCGATTCATTGTTCAAAATGTGCGAATTAGCTCCGAATACTGGCTGCTACTAACTTGGGCCAAGGATGCTTCTATATATATTTCATATGATTTGGCAGTGCTATATTACGAGCTTAGGGCAGGGACCTAGACTTTGGCGACGATCGAGCACATCCACGTATTTGCATTGAATTCAATGGGAATGATGTGATACGATCTCGTTTCGAGACGTTGTTATGACTACGCAAAACAAATAAAATAATTTTAACATTGAAGATAGATAATTTATGGTTCCTCTCATTACATAGTGTGAAGTGAGAAAATTTTACTCCAGTATAGAAATATTTTAAAAAACCAGGTTCGCAACACAACGCATCATTCACATTCTAGCCTACTGGTTGCTAGGCAACAACAAGTAACGCAGGCAAGCCATCCAAATTCAGCTGCCCAACAGCCAAACAAACAAAATAGTTGTGAAATACTGAATTAACACGTTTAATTTTTTTTTTTAATTAGTATAAAATAAAGTAATAAGACGAGTGTTTGTTTTAGCCGCACTTGTGTTTGAAATAAACCACATAACTCACACGAAAAACTGTTGAACCACGCCAACCGACGCCAAGGTTAAATAGACAGAAGCGTCTCGTAATTTCGGCAGTTCTAATCACAGGCTGGGGCTCGTCACAAAAAGCTTGTTTTGAGACGAACCCCTCTGGTTCTATTACTTTCCACAATCAAAGCATGGCGAGGCGAAAACTGGTTGTAGTTAAATTAACACGTGGCCCCTTGAAGCTTGTGTAAATCTTGGATTAGCGAAACAAAACGTAGTTAATACATTGACAGTGACGCGTGCATTCATTTTAATGCGACCGCTTGTTTGTTGACATACGTAAAATTAACCGGTGCAAAGTTAGGCTCCAAACCAACATCGTTTTTTGTCAACTCCCGATTATTTCGTGAAATACATTGCAAATAGCGTTCCAATGGTGGAATTAATCTTGCTTTGGCTCACTTAAATCGGCGCCGTTTTCCACCACATGATTTGTCAGCTGGTGTGAGGGAAGAAAACTTCTGGGAGCGAGGTTATGTGATCCGAAAGACGCCAGAGATCCGAAGACGCCTGGGATCCAGAGGGCCCGTGTAAAAAAAGTTATTTGCAAGCGGTGACGCCAAATTAGTATGCTGGTTAGAAGGAAAACGATGCGCCGATCTCTATTTTTGTGCTAGAATTCAAAACGTTTGTCAACAGAACAAATTCCTTTAAAGAAGATTAGTGCAACACTACAGGCTTGACGTCTGGATACGGCAGTTAACAAAAAAACGATGTTGATTTGGAGCTTCGCTTTACGCCCGTTAGTTCTTCTACCAACAGTAATGCTTCCACGGGCCAGGGCTGTTCACCGTGGCGACATACACACATGACAGCATTCAGCCAATCAGTGTGCAGTATAAGGCTGCCTGTGTTTATCGATCAGTTACGTTAACTGTGCACCTTGTCATTATACAAAACGCTCCTCCTTGCCTCCCTTTACTTACAACGCGCACTCGTAGTTCATTCCACTGTGCATCTCGACTCCTCGAGAAGCTTCGCATTGAAATTTCCTCGTCGTTTTTAAATTTTGGAATAATAAGTATGATCCACTGTTAGCCGATTTGTTGACTTCGTAACTTCATAGCTTCGTAACTTTACGTACGATCTCTCGGAGAGTTGGTTCTGACGAAGGCCAGTTGATATAGGAGCTGCATTCCTGGAGTGGCGCCAGGAACATAGCTACTATCTCAGCTGGCCTTGGTTGTGACACCGGTCGCTAATCCAGTCTGTACTTCCAAATCAGCCTTAGTAGTGACGATGCCTTGTTGTTCAAAGAATCTGCAGACATTCCATACAATTTCCCTGGCTTAACTACGAAGGATTTTGCCCATCTTTCCGACCGTTGATTTACTCGCTCGAATACTCGTATTAAGGAACGCCATGTTGATTGAAACACGCTTTGTTGAAGGCACAGATTAGAGAGTAAGTTTAGGCAGATGCGACACTCAAATGCTTCTGTACGGGAGGGAGCGTGCCGCTTGACGACAGCGCCAGCTAGTGGGAAGAGCGCGTCGCAGTGGAATCCGTGAACTAGCAGCATTGCAATCAACGCGATCAGAAGCTAGCAAATCCTTTTTAAAACAATTTTTTGAGTGATTTAACTTGGGGAATAAAGTTTGTATATTGGTTCTTACTAACTTACTCTCTAATCTGTGGTTGAAGGAACGCCTTCTTGAGTGAGACTATATCTCCCAGTATGATGTGCGAACATTCGACAGGCGCTAATAACCGATAACGCGTTACCATATAAGGAATTATGTCGTCACGGTGAACATCCCTGGCCCGTCGTATACGTATGTCACCAAACAAGCGGTCTCATTGAAATGCATGCACGCATCTGGCAACTAACACTGTCAATGTATTAACTACGTTTTTTTTCCCGTTACTCCAGGATTTACACACGCTTCGGGGACACGTGTTAATTTAACTGTACTTTGATTGCTCGTTTTTGTCGAAAGTAATAGCAAGGATGCTTCCATGTATATTTCATATGGTTTGGCAATATGCTCTGTTTGCAATGATACTGCCGGGGGCTCCGCCAGTTCCGCTCACACGATGACGCCAGCAGCATGTTAAAGTTAGCGGCGGTGCCGAATTAGTATTGCGGTAATAAGGGAAAGGCTGCGCCGATTGCTTGTTTCGTGCTAGGATTTAAAACGTTTGTCAACAGAACAAATTCCTTTGAAGAAGATTCGTGCAACACTATAGGCTTAAAGCAACATACCGCCTGCCTTATAACCTTCCGCCTGCCTCACAACACCCACGCGACGATCACATCCGCGTATTTACCACAGCTAAGGTCAATTGAGATGGTAGCTTCGTGCCTCGGAACGAAAACTTAGCTACTGTCTCAACTGGCATTGCGCCTAATAGTCCAGCCAGCGTGAACCCATTGATTGTGTCGTCACAAACCGGAATGATTCTCGTATTTTAAAATCACAATTTATAATTTTGTAGGCTAGTGTCTTATAATTTTGCTTCGGCGATCTATTGGAATAATTAATTTTAATTTTTACCGCATTAGTCTATTAGATTTTAGATCACATGGTAATTATTAGAAAATTAGTAGATGTACATACAGAGATGAAACGTCATGATTATTGTACGCGCGCAATGCATGATTTATTGACGGGTCGTTAGTAAATAAAGTTCCATTATATTCAACAGAAAATCTCCTAGACGCCACATTTTAAAACGGATTTTTAGCAAAGGAAAGACTAACGGTAAGGAAATAGACCGTTGGGGCCGTACTTGATGTGGAGGATCGAGAAAAATGGCGCTGGGAGGTATATCCCTTTAACGTCTGGATACGAGAAATCTCACGAAATGATCGGGAGTTGACATAAAAGACGTTGATTTGGAACCTCACTTTGCACCGGTTAGTTCTATGTATGTCCACAAACTAGCGGTAGCATTGGAAAACATGCACGCATCTGACAAATACTGTCAATGTATTAACTACGTTTTTTGTTAATCCTAGATTTACACCCGCTTCAGGCGGATTTAATTTAACTGTGACCAGTTTTCGCCTCGTCATGATTTGATTGTCGAAAGTAATAGAACTGCCGAAATCACGAGACGGCAACTGTCGAATTAACATTTGGCGTAGTCCAACAGTTTTTCGTGTGAGTTATGTGGTTAATTTTAGACACGTGGGGCTAAACTCGTCTTATTTTACTTTATTTTGTACTAATTAAAAAAAATTAAATGTGTTTAATTCAATTTTCCTAATTATTTTGTATGATTGGCTTTTGGGCAGCTGAAATTGGTTGGCTTGCCTGCGTTACTTGTTGTTGCCTAGCAACCAGTATAGGTGAGAATGTGAATGATGCGTTGCGTTGCGAACCTTGTGTTTAAATAGTTTTTAAAAATACTTCTACTAGAGTGAACGTTTTTTCACTTCACTATGTTATGAGAGGATCGAACCATAAATTATCTTTCTTCATTGTTACAATTATTTAATTTTTTTTACGTAGCCATAATAACGTCGCGAAACGAGACCGTGTCACATCATTCCCATTGAATCCAATGCTAATGCACCGACGAGTTCGATCCGATCGTGTTCGCAGCGCGTTCTCGCGACAGGAACTGTCCCTGCCCCAAACTCGTAGTATAAAACTGCCAAACCATATGAATACACATATATTATAAACAAAAAACGTCAAGTGTGCCGTAAAAAAGGGGATTATGATTGAATTTTCACTTGTTAAAATGAACGCAGATAAATATTGATGCTTTTTAATTGAAATAATCAAATGTACAATTGAGAAAATTCCATCTGTTTAGGTGCTGTTGTGCTTTACCAATTATATATTTAAAACGTAAAGCACAACAGCACCTAATTTCAATTAAAAAGCATAAATTTTTATCCGTGTTCATTTTAACAAGTGAAAATTCAATCATATAACCCCCTTTTTTACGACACACTTGACGTGTTTGTTTGTAATCTGTGTACCTTTTTTACAGCTATGGCGTCGCGCTACAAAGCTTTACGCATGCAGTCGATTGTTGCTGGCCACTTTGAAACAATTCAACTCAGCTCTGAAAGCCTGCATCTGCGAAATAAATACGCAATTCTATCGTTTTTAGCTGCGATAGAACGTAGCTCGTTGGTTTAAAAATATATGCGTTTAGCTGAAACACGGATTCTTTCCCTTTGTTTATTCGAGGCCTTGGCAAACCCCCGTATGCCCCTACACAAAAAGATAATACAAAACACACTACCGCACATGTCGACACCAAACAAAACCAATCGGATTCTTTCATTTTACCGTTAAACAATCGATTTTTTAGCAAAGACATAACACGTGGACGAAGAATGAATCTGGAATTTGTTGAGTGGCATTGTTCCCTAAATACAATGGTTAAAACAATGTAAATACAATCAAAATGATTGTTTAGGGTCCCGTAACTCTGGAATGGATCGACCAATCGAAAAAGTGGTCCCTGTAAGGTTGAAGCCCAGGAATTTTTCTGGCTCAGATCATGTTTCAGATTTTAGGTAGGTGCAGTAGTTTCTTCTGAAACCGTGTCAGCCAAAAACAAGAACAACAACAACAAGAAGTGAACAGTTTTCAAATTTACGTGTGGCTCCTTACGTTTACTCTTGCACGGAACTGCATAAACGTTTACGTAAAGTTTGGAAAAGTTGTTATCTACTATCTGGCAAAGTTTAGTCGAAATATATTGAATAGAAACGGAGAAATTAATAGTTTTAGTTTTGCTGGAGAGAGGACTTCAATCATATATATATACACGGCTATCGCCGTGTATGATATAGAAGCATCCTTGGTAAGGCGCATGGGCCACTAAGCTTTTAATAAAGTCGCAGCCCGCGCTACTTATTGTTGATGGTTGAATGCATCATCAGCAAGCGCTTTAATTTATACTAGCTGTACCCCCGGCGTAACATACGCCGGCTAGCTGGTTTCCGCATACCTGAGCGTAACACGGCAGTGGGCCCCGGTTTCCCCTATTGTGTGGTGGTCTTAATATCCCCATCTCTGCTCCCTCTTTGAACCCCTGCTGATTTGTGTTATGGAAGTAAATGTTATTTTTAATGGAGGACGTTTCTCTGTTCTGATACCAAGCCCAACAAACCTGGAACAACCGTTGTGCATGCAGTAATTGTTACTCAACCAACTTTGAAACTCTTCCAAGTCGGTTCTTAAGAGCTAGCTTTATTAATACAATATGTCGATTGTTATAGGCTACATCTGTTTGTTTGACATTGTCGGTACCTCGCCCTCTTTCATTATACACCCTCTTTCACTGTAGTGCAAAATAATGATGATTTTGCTTGCCCAACCTAAGCGTACCTAGACACACGCTAGTGTGTCGCCGCCAAGTAGACGTTTTATTGTTATTGGAGCTTAATTGTTAGAGCGTAATTGTTAGAGTGTAATTGTTGTCAGATGGCGGCTCACTAGCAGACTGTGTCTTTTAACTGAAACCAACTTATACGTGATTTCAGCATACTGGTGTAAATTCCCCATGCGGTAGAAATCTTTGCAAATGGTTTGAATCAGATGTCTTGGGTCCAGTAACAAGGAAAAACTCAACACGAAAGTGTGGGAACGTGTCCTTTATGGAGAGAAAGTGTCCTCAATAACGTTGATTTGTGTTACTGGTGACTAGTCCGCAGGCTCCCATGTTAATTCTCATAGGGTATAACGACACGTCTACAGCTGATTAGGGACAGTTGACAGATCTAAGTTTCGGCAGACAGGTAAAGCGTCATATAGGGAAGTGCCTTTTTCTAAAACGGAGGTTGCAGCTAGAAGCACGTGGTCCTGAAGTGGCTCGTAAGTGCAAAATTATTGTTGTAACCATTATTTGTAATGTCATCCTACATTAGATTATAACATGCTTAAGTGTTACACGCTTATCGTTTCAGTACCTAATTGTCAGAATTCATTGTTGTTGCAAATAGGTGGTTCACTAAGAGACGGAGTATCTTTTATTGCAAAGGTTTGGTCTGTTTTTTCCCCACCAAATCCAAATCGGTTTTTTTTTTTACGGTACGCGAATTCAAAATGAATTATCTGCCCCACGACCCGAATAAATTTCTCCTTACTGGTTCAATAAGACAGGGTATCTTTTATTCCATAGAAATTGATTAGGTCCTTGCAATTACCATACTGTTACGCTTATTAATTTATTTGGAATGACAATAGCAAATGTGAAAATTATGAATGAGAACATTCATACAATAAAGTACCTCCAGACAAAAAAGGTAGGGGTGACAATTACACCGTGATATTTTTGTACATTCACAGGCCTATGAAAGTCGTGATATCCACCCAAAACCAAAACTGGTAAGAGAAGCCGCCAAGTTTACAAAAAGGATCGGCTTTCAAAGTAGTGATATCATTCAACCAGGGAAAGGCCGTCAAGGTTAATTCTATTAGCTAAGTTAATCGCACCGAATAATACTTTGGACGTTAAATGAAAACTTGAAGATTGCTACCGCTAGTAGCAATCTTCTAGTTTTCATTTAACCTTCGAACTATTAGTAGGTGCGATTAACTTAGGTAATAGGATTAACCTTGGCGGCCTTTCCCTGGTTGAATGATATCACT
>JAHWFP010038501.1:0-14587 GCA_023313725.1 Lithobius niger
GTAAGCGTTTTTTAATACTAATAATTAAAGCAGTGGTGTTTATGTAGTTGTGGGTATGCATTAGAGTAAGCTAAAATATTTTTGAAATAAATTAAATAAACTTTATATGAAATAAATGAGATAAATGAGGATTGTGCTAAATTAGATAAATGAGTGTTGAGAAAAATGAGATACACGACATAGGAGATGCATGAGACAAATGATTTTACAAATAAATGCGATAAATAAAATGTGAAGTAAATGAGATGAACAGGACTTGATATGAACAAGAATTAAGTTAAAGGAAATAGGAGAAAGATAAACAAGATATGAGTTAAATTAGATTAACGATATTTAAGATAGGTTATATTGACGAAGTTGGATATATCTCATGTTTATTTTGATCCTTGGTCGCCAAGCTTCATGTCTTAACCAACACTTAACATTCATGGCTATAGGGAATCATTTTAATGAATTATGGTGATAGCCATTGTTAGTAAGGGTGAGTCTAGGGTCACGGTGTTAAACTCTGAACTTTCAGAGCTCGGGGGGGGGGGGAAGGGGTAAGCAGAACACAGTGAGCGGTAAAAAGAGGTTAAAACACCCAACAAAAGTTCCCAGAAAAAAAGTAAGTTGCCCCGTCCTCTTGGGGGCCTGTATATGTCTCTGCTCTGTCTATTGTTGTTATGGTTCTGGAAAACCTTTCGTCCATCTTCATTGCAGGTCTAACTACTCCGTCTAAAATAATGGGAATAGACTCAAATCATCCTATCGTAGGTGGGCTTGGACCTTTTCAAGGTTATTTTAGTTTAATTGAAATAGTTAAACTGCTGATTAAATTACTTAATCTCTAAATTTCTGGAGACTTACTCACTGGATCCAGGCATTTATCTCAAACTGCACACAAAAGGTCGTAATAGAATCAATTCAATCAGAATGCCACAGTGTGGTAAGTGGGGTGCCTCAAGGATCCGTAATACCCCCCTAATCTCCGTCGTATTTCTAAATGATCTCTCTTTTCCTGTGGCGACTCCTTTGGTGACACGTTCTTGATGACGTCAGAACAGTATCTACCATCACCTGTTTTCTGGGCGGCTATCATCTTCATACTGATATAAACATCGTATACCAATGGTTGCTTAAATGATTCGCAATCCAAATGCTATGTTTTTAAAGTGGGTGCTTCCAATCCTTCTTTGCCATACGACCTTGCTGGAACCCATTTACAAGTTGTTGGTTGTGCTCGAGACCTGGGGATTTGGTTCTGATTCATTTTCTACGCACTGCACAAAGATTGCAGCTGCGGCCTATCACAAACTGGCAATGATTAGGAAATGCTTTACGGCCACTAGCATTGATATACGGGTCTGGGCTTTTAGGTCTTTATAGGACCCCTTCAGGAATATGCGAGTCCTGTCTTCATAAGACCCCTTCATGAATATGCGAGTCCGGTTTGGTCCCCCCACCTACTGGGTGGTATTGATGGCTTTGAGGTGGTACAGAGCAACCATGGCTTTGAGGTGGTACAGAACCAACCATCGTATTTATTAATGTGTAATGGCCACCATCTTGAAATCAGGCTGGTGTTTTGTAATTACGCTTGTAACGTAGGAGTTCCTTCAAATTTAGAACGTGGACGATATACTTGATTCCAGTTGTAACCATGAAAGAACCATCATCCTTATTAATGTGTAACGGCCACCACCTTGAAATCAGGCCACCATTTTGAAATTATGTTTCGTAACTTCAGATTTCCTTCAAATTCAGAACGGAGACGATATAGTTCATACCAATTGAAATAATGAATGTACCATCGTCACTAGTAATCACTAATAGCTGTTATTTTGAATTCAGGTGTCCTTTTTGAAATTATGCTTATTAATATCCACTGAATTCCTTCAAATTTAGAATTGTGATGATATAACTGATACCAAGGGAAACAGTGAATGTGTCATCCTCACTAGTATCTCTACTGGCGGCCATCCTGAAATAACATGGCTTTTTCGAAATTATGCTTATTATCGTCTGATTTTCCTAAAATTTAGAATGTGGACGATGTAGTTAATACTAGTTGATACAGTGAATGTGCCATTGTTACTAGTAATCAGCAATGGCCGCCATCTTGCATCCGATAGCCGTTTTGAAATTATGCCTATTATTGTCTGATTTCCTTCAATCAAAAAATAAAAAAAAAATAAAATCTAAACTAAAACAAGTCAGTTATAATTCTACTCGAGGGTTTGTGAATTGTGTGCTCTCCTTGCTGCAGGCAATAGCATCAATTGCCCCATTTCGTAGTTTTGATGCAATTCTTAAAGTAACTAATTCATAAACAAAAACGGAACATTAAATGTATAATAAGATCTAAAATTCAAAACCTAAACAACGCGGAAAAGCTTTGATAGTAAGGATCCTGGTTTAAAACTTTGTCAGTAAGGGGCTCGTAAGCTTTAGACCCTCAGTACCCGTTTTTGGCGAAACACTCTAAGAGATGCATCTTTAAAACCATGCGATGATGCAATGCAAGTGTGGTGAGCGTTTCATGCTTTGCATTAGGTTGAAAATTTCATTTTCGATTTGATAATGTGACAGTGTGTTCGCGGTATAGAGCGTTGTTGGTTGTCTCATTACCTAAAATCAACGAAATTCGTACAGAGAAAGCCAAAAAATCTTTACCATTCAAAGTCAAATGCTTTCAAGAAAGTTCTTTAAAGATATTCCTAGCCCCCCAAAAAACCTGTTACAACCGCAAACACACACGGTCTGTGCAAATTGAATAAAACTCGACTTGCAAGCCAAACTGGATTTGGCTTTACCAAATTGGCTTACTAAGTCATTAAACAAGTCAGTGGGTGTGTGTTTACTTCTTTGCTTGGTAATGATAGTATCATATTCATTCTGTAAAGTTTGAGTACTCTGTGGCTTATCTTGCATGAGGTGCTACTAGAAACTCACAATTAATGGGAAATTTTTAATTTTAGTAAAGACTTGACGTAAATTCAGTAAGGACTTGACGTAAATTCAGTAGGACTTGATGAAATGTTTACTACAGTTGGAAATGTGGACGACATTGGTTCTCTCAGAAATTATACCATAACTGATGGAGTGGGAGCAAAAATTAAGAAACTGAACTTGTAAATCTGTCAAAATGGTATATCTTGGCCAACTGATGGTAATTTCATAGGAAGGAGTATATCTTTGGAAAAACAAGTAAATAGAAAAGAGTGTAAAAAATATTCTTCGGCTGTATAATATTTGCAGAAAAATAAACTGCAGCAAACATTACTAATTCATTAAGTGATCTTAGTTAACATTGCACATAAATACAGTTCACTGTAACATCCACTTCCTAAATTTCTGTTGCGTGGCACATTGCACGGATCTTTTTAATAAGTTCATACAAGTTCTCTTTCATAATAACATTTACATTTAACTTAACAGGTAATTTAAAAAAATCACATCACTTTCTTCTGAAAATTTTAACTCGTCCTTGCATTCCCGGGTTTTACTAGCAACACCTTCCGATCCATGAACGCCATCTGGCATCTCTGTTTTATTTATAGTAACGGTTGTCGTAGGTTGGAGACACCAGTTCGTGATTGGAAATGGGAAGGTGTCCATTAAAAAAAACGGACATGTAAGGACCAAACATACAATTTCACAGCTAAATAATGTAATTTTACCAATAAAATGAAATTTATCTAAAAGGATCTAACATTCGCATAATGCAATAAACCAGGGAACAAAATTTGATTGGGGCGTTGCCTTATGCCGCCTGCAACAACAGTCGGCTGTGATGGACTTGTTAGTTTTTCTCACCGTGAATGAGAACACCATTAGAACTAAGCAGGCAATTATTTGTAAACGACAAGACTGATTAAATTCTTAGGTGACTTGAAACAACGTGCATGTGCTTGGAAAACAAGTTAACAGAAACTTGTAGCAACTACCGAGTCTACCTATGAGATGTATTATAGACTCTGATAGGGTTTATGAGAAATATTGCCCACTCAATCATGTGTGTATAAACCGCAGGTTTTAAAAAAGCTCCTGTAATTGGTCTCATTCATACGAAAGTCACTTAGGATATGGTGAGTACAAATTAAACAATATTACGAGAAGTATCTGTAAGTCCTTATCTTTCCTAGGCAAAATATTGAATTTTTAGTTTGAAACGGATACTTAATTTGAAGGCACACAATACCAATCAGTCTATCTTCAGTGAGGTTAAGGTTTAGCTTCCGTGTTGGAACACCTGGATTTATTGCATTTAACACTGATATCAAGACAATCATTACTTCAAATGGTTAGAAACCCTTTGTACTTAGTTAACAATACTTTGTTGCGAATAGTGAGGAAAATCTATACATCAAACAGTATAAGAGGCTAATACATAATAACGGATCATTATATTCAATTCTACAATGACATATATGTTGCTAAATGCTACGGATTATTGCGAATGGTTATTTCCTATCATAATATAACCATTCGCAATAACCCGTAAAGCCATGCATAATGCCATCTAATGTTGTAACTCCCCAATGTAGGTAACCACATGTATAGACAACGAATCTGTGCGAAACTGAACTTTAAGTGTGTTTGAATTGTTGGTATTTGATCAACTCAGTTATGGCTACAGTGAATTGTGAAAATCAGTGCTTGTGTGAGTCTAAGCCTACCCGTAGTAAGACTTAAATCTTGAGGCCATCGTACATTTGGATTGCAGGAATGATAAGTGAACGATTTGTAATGAGCACTGAGTAATGATTATGTCAGCAATTATAGTTATGAGCCATGCAGAATACTTTGAATAACAATAAAGCAAGCAACAGAAGCAATAGGTTTACAAGTTAGGAACATTTCTTCGGATGCCATAGGTAGGTTTTAATTAAACTAAGCAAATGCTGGCAGTTGAGTGTTTGCTAACTTAGGTACTTTGTAATTTTCTAAAATTCCAGGTATGTTAAAATCAGAGAAAGCCAATGTGCCTCAAACTAGGGAATTAGATAACGTATTCATTTAAGGCATTAGTTCAGTCATTTCTAAGTGGTGCAATGAGTAGTATGAATCTAGTATTCATATTGCCTCTCATCTTTCCGTGTACGAGATGTTGTCAAGCTGATGATAAACTAGTTTGATAGCAAAATGGTTACTGGCTTATTAGCAATCAACAACAAACGAGAATTGCGGTAGCATGTGTATCTACAAGCCTTGCAGAATATTCCTAATAAATGCAGAATATGATTCTGTCCAATAAATAGAAGGCAGTTATTTTACTAAAACTGTTCTACACAACAGTCACGAAATTATAGCATCTGATATCTTCTCTGAAGATAATAGTATAAAAGTTCGTCGGTTGGGTTAGGTAGAAATCACCCAAAACGAACAGCTGCAAAATGTTCTCCACACACGAGCGCCCAAAACTCCTATTTTCTTACTAGTGATTTAATTCCTTTCGTTTAAAGGATGAATGAAAAACCACAAAACTATAATTGATTTTTTTAATGAAAGTATTAAAGTAAAATATTTAACACAGGAATACACGATACATTACTTTAGCATATTCTTACCATTTTCCTTAGGAGTGAATACATATTCAGCAGTACTGTCACCATGTTTGAAATGACCTGTAATCCGAAGTTTGTATAAAGTACCAGGTGTCAACTGTTGAATCAGTATGTTTTTTTGTTCTGGACTGATATCTGTAGATATTAGTGTTCTTTTTCCTGTATCGGAATTCTGGTATTCAGCAGTGAAGGAAGTGTAGCAATTACTGAACTGTTGTAGGTCAATAACTACAGAATTGTCTAGCTCTTGAATCACTCGACTTTTCAGGGGATTTTCTGGAACTGAAATAAACAATCAAGCTTTTATTAATATCACCAACTGAGCAAGACAAGTATACGTTTAGCAGCAACACAAAGTCAATTACTTTGATTTTTATAACAATGCTGCTTGTTGTATGGCGATGTCCACTTTCCGAAATTACCAAATTAATCCGTGGCTGATTAGGATACGCCACGACCATAAAAATCACGTAGCGTTTCAATCTTTTACGAAAGTAATGCATGCTCGTCATAAATAACGAATATATTGCGTTCCTCTAAGATGTTCACTAATCATGCTTGCATTTTTTCAATTATGTTCGTAAGAAGTTATGTTACTTACCCAGTGTTTTAAACACGTTAATTTCCTACACATAAATAATTCTTGCTTAAATCCGCTGTTTTTGTTTCACCATAGTAAACTGGGGCTCAGTGGCCGAACATGTACACTCATGGCTCGTATGCAATCTGCAGACCTTTCTTTTTCACTCTTTTCCCCCCCCCCCCCCCCCCGGCGTGTGGTTTTTTTGTCGGTTTTTGTAGATTTTTCTATTGAATCCCTCTCCATTCGCTTTAATTAGTAATATAAAAAAGGGTGATTTTGCAAATGAACGCACTAATGATCCGCCTCTGCTCGAGCGTTAGCATCTACACAACGTTCTGATGGACTTCAAAACTAACCATCTTAAACTAAGATGTTATGTCATCTTATATTTTAATCCGTTTTTACGACGGATCTTAGAGTTTGGCGGTAATGCCACCTCAAATGTAGGATACTTTAGCATCTTATAGTTTTGCATCCGTTATTAGGAAGTTTTCACCATCTTAGTAGTTTGGCACTTTAAAGATAGATGCTTTGGTTGGCATTTTACAAAGTTGGTATTTTACAGAAAGTTGTTTCTGATGCCTTTTATATTGCTGTTATATTATCATTTCAGTTTTATTATTATTATGTGATGCTGATATCTCGTTACGATTAAGTCAAAAACTTAAGGTGGCATGAGGGCTAAAGAAATATTTTTTCGATTTTTTTTTTCTGGCCTATTTTGGTAGCTTGATGTCTGTTGAACAATTCAGCATACCTATTTTTACGATTTTCCTTCTCTAACATCAAGAAAATGAATGTTGACTGCAGAATGGACAGGCTTCCAAACTTGTATAAACAAAGTTATACAAAAAAATTGCAATATTCTACGTACTCAATTTGATTTCAGTGTAGTAGATGCTGTTTTGGTCTATAACACTGGGAATCTCGGTGATCAGGCAACACACACATAAACACACACGTAAACAAACAAACAAACAAACAAATATTATGATGTTAGTTGTATATATTGTTAATCGCATAATTTTTAGTACTTCGTAAATTTTCACTTCAGGATGGTTGACCCTGACACGAGCTCTGGTGAAAAAGAGTGTATTTTAGTGCTTGTGTTAGTGATTATCGTTTGGCACCTTTTCAAGGCGTATTAATTGAGGATGGTATACAATTGGACATTTTCAGGGGGATCTCTACAGTTGATAGGTACAGTAGAATGCAAATGTATGCTCTGTAATGCAATGACCCTTATGCTGTTTTACCTAAACCGTAATGGTTAAATGATATGAAAATGGATATTTTTAAATGATTGGATACGACGGATTAGGTTCTTCTCCAGTATCAACAGAGGACAATATCCTCTGCTGCAATATCATCATTACTAATAACATCTTGGCCAATATTCCAGAGGCAAGTATCCTCCTGATCAATATCAACATTGGTCAATATTCCCTTGTGCAATATCCCCAGAGTCAGTATAACCATGGCCAATATCCCCTGGTGGTCACCTTTTGCACAGCCATAACCTCCTAACAAAGAAATAAGTCAGAAAATGAACGAAAATAGGTATTATTTTTTAATATAGAAAACTGTAGCATTGCAAAAAATGTTATACATTGTTATGTTTAACGGGTGATCGAGGCTTAATGGCGAGTCAATAGCTTGGTCATTAGCGCTTACCTCAGTCACAGTGAAGTGGTCCGAGTTGCCAATGCGCCACACATATCAGAGATGTTAATCCAGATCTTTGAAGGAGGTACAAATGTACCTCCAAAATGTTAAAGTACCTTCAAAATGTTAAAGTACCTTCAAAATGTTAAAGTACCTTCAAACTGTTAAAGTACCGAACAGAAGGACAGAGTAATCATTCAATTGATACACTACGTCTCCCGAAAGAGACATAGTGCGTCAAGATCATAAGTGGCCATAGACATCAATTACATTCTGAAAATGACATTGGCATTCATCAATGACCCCTTCAAAAGGAAGGAATGTGTAAGGTTGGTGTGAATATTATGGTGGAAGCCTGTTTTTCCAGTAGCGAAGCTCATTTCTGTAATAATCCATCTTTGTAATCCTGCTGAATTGTAGTGGTCAATTTCGTTCTTCGCTTTTCTTTTGACAATGATGCAATTTTTATCCAGGGATAAGTTAAAATAATCCATTTCCACTTATTCCGTATTATACTTTAAATTTCATTTCCGAATGAATAGTAGCAATATCCAATATTAATTGAAAATATCATTACCATGACTATTCCATTGAGGACTAATTATACGAAATTTTATTTTTGAATCTTGAGTTAAAGCTGAAATTTTCGCCTGATTTTGGGAGAACTTGGATTTGATGAATACAATTTTTGTCAGTTTTCCGGGTGTCAGATGTTACGATCGTCGGTTTAGCCTTTCTGAATTTTTTTTTTATTCTTACGTATCATTACACGATTAAATGGGCGAATGGACACAAGTACGACGAAAGGAGGATCCTAATGGGTGCGTTTAACTTCGTGGAATGTCCTAAAATGCAACAAAATGGGTAATCTATTTAGTATCCCCAGAGGACAATATCCTTCTTTGAAATATCCCCATTGCTGATATCATCCTGCCAATATTCCACATAATCCTGCATCCCCTTGGTCTATATCTCCAGGGCCAATATAGCCATAACTAATACATATATACAGCCAATATCCCCATGTAGCCATTTTCCCCCCAGCCAGTATCCCCCTAACCAGAAATAATTAAGAAAATAATTGAATAATTTCCTCTAAATTTCATGCTTTTTTTTTAAATCGGTTGCATAGCATTTGGAAAAAATACTTATTGTTGTTTGGCCATTTTTTTTGCAGTTATTACCTCTTGCTTCACATTGTGTTCGAAAGGTGTGTTCTTTTTTGCGATTCTTCATGTATTCTTGATCCCAAACATATAGTGTGTATTCAGTATTCGGCTTTAGATCTGATAGCACTAGATGCTTCACTGAAAAATCTGAAGTCTTTATACTGTCACCAATTTGTGTGTAGATAGTGTCAATCGGACAATGGGTCTTCCATTCACCCAGATTCAAAGTAACAGAAGTCTCTCCTACTTCTAGAAATTTTGCAGTCTCTGGATATACTGAAAAATAAAATTGTTTTAGAAATTATGTAGTCATTTTTATTAACTTTTATATAAGATAAACGATAACGGGAAAATAAAAGATTGTTGGTCCATTATTATTATACTGACAAGACTTTGCAGTGATGGTTTCGGTTACAAAATAAACAAAAATTAAAAAAAATAACTATAGTTTGTTCCACATTATGTTTTCAGAAAACTAACTGTATGACGACTCGTTTCCTGCACTAAGAGTGCAAAAACATGTGGATGTTACACTTGTATACTTAACAAAGTTACTGTTAGAGTTTACGAATGGGATGTTTACGGATTTTTGGCACTCGTAGTGTTAGAAAACGTGTCATCATACAGTCAGTTTTCTGAAAACATAATGTGGAACAAAGTATAGTACAGCAGCAGATTTAACCTAGCCCCCCCCCCCCCCAATCCATATAGCTGGAACGACCGAAGTTTTTACTATCTTCTACAAATAAACTTTGTGTTTGGTATGTATTTGTAATATCTTTATTGCCCATCTTCCATTGCTCTGTAACATTTTCTAAATGCAGGAAGAAGCATTAGTCAGAGCTTTTACTTGTTTACTTACTGAGTATTGAATACACTTACCTGTGTGCAATACAAAATTGTAAAGAGGGTATTTGTTTTCTTTCAGCAAAACGACCACCAAGCTCGACCATAACTAAAAAGGTCAAACTGAATTGAGGACACCGGAGCTTTCTTAATCAGTAATTATACAGATCAAAGCTTTTCACATTTCTGAATGGTCGCCAACAAACAAACCATAGATCTCAACAGTATCTCTCGTAGAGGAGGCGGTTTGGTTTCATTCTTGTTATGCCCAGATTAGGGAAATGACGTCACCATCATTAATCGTCGGACTTTTACGGAAACACGAAGCTGGGTCTCGGCCGGAATCAGTGTAGTTATGCCTTCATTAGGGAAATGTCGTCACTTTCATGAATTATCGAACTTGTACGGAAACACGTAAGGTATTTCTCGGTCAGATTATGTTTAACTTGGTAAATCAGTGGTATAAAAATGAGTTTAAGGCCTAATACGAAATACCAACGCTGGAGCAAACAAAATGACAACTTGGTTAACTAAATGCAATGGGTGTCATAGTGCAATTAGAGGAACCCATCGTATACTCTAAACATCGTAAAATCATAACGTTGAAAACATTGTAAACATGGATGACCTAGTGTGCTCAAAATGTTAATACGTAAATAAAATCTGGTGTCGAATTTATAGTAAGAATCGTTTTGTGGAAAGAAATCTAAAATTCTATCACAGAACTCCACTTGAACCTTTTGTGAAAACTATAATTAATCAGTGCGTTTTAGCACTCAATTCCTTTCCAGCAAATTTCTCTCAGCCTTCGATCTGGGGAAATTAAATCCTGAAAGGAGTTTCGTGCTAAAACACAAAAATGATTGATTTCGTAGAAGCTCTTTGGGTCGATCAATGAGTCGATTCAGTCGTAATAATGAAATGCAACAATTGTTTTTCTTAACACGACAGGTTGCAACAGACCAATTTACGTTTTTGACTGGCAGACCAAACACGCTCCAACTTCTTGACGTTGCAACTGACTGGACATAATCATTGGTTGAGGGCGAACTAGTTGATAGTGTTCGAGTATTGGTGAATTTCGAACTTCAAAATGTAGATAATGCAGCAAACTTCCTGGCTTGGCTGTGAGGTTTTCTGATTTCTCGCCATTAACGGGTAGCAGCATGGAAGGTGAGGATTGTGTGTGATTGTCCCCCTCACTTTACCGCGTTTTTCGTCGCAATTAATGATCTGATCACTTGAGGGCAATTAAATTTTAAATAGAGAATTAACGACTTTGAATATAAAATTCTTAACCCTATTCAACAATCTAAGCTCGACAGTTCTCCAGGAATGTTTTTTTTGGCAACCAACTACAATTGTGATCCACTGGTTACTGACTGAAATAGCCAACCACCCAAACTTTGTGAGATATTACCGTAGTGCACATTGTAATAAAGGAAAGCTGGTTCTTTACGCATTAGTAGCCATGTGATAGAAAATAAAAAAAAAGATGAAGCTTATAAACCGATAGGAAATAGTGTTTTTTATTAACAAAATCATGAACTTCAAATGTCTGGGTGTTTATTCCTAGCCTTGTGTTCACACACACAACATATTAATCAGTACCTATTTTCCCGTTTACTTTAAAGCCGTTTATGTGGTGTTTAATAATTATCCTTTTAGATTTTACCTGTTGCACAGGACAACCGAGAAAACAAGGAAAAGGTTCTCCAAAATGTTTAGAGCACATCTCCTTATTCAGTGTTTGATTGGGGTTTGTTCATAATAACATCATGACAAAACTAAATGACGGAATTAAATAAAATTTTAACTGCTGACAGACAAAAATTTGTGGAGCATTCAGTACAAAATAAAAAAGGAGAGAGAAGAAGGAAGAATGAATGAGGAAAGTAGGGAGGGAATAAGAAAATAAGGGAGGGAGGGAAAGAAAAGACAGATTCAGGGAGGGATATAAGAGAGGCTCATCAATGTAGTTGCAGCCCACTCCACCATCTCGGAAAAAGTGCTCTACCCTTTCCCAAACCATAACCTTACTCTCTGCTCCTGTATGTCAACAAGTAATAGTAAAGAAATAAATAATTTTAAGTTAGTGAAAGGTATCGGAAGGGTTGTGAGCTGATAATACCAGAGCGTTTACAGCATGGTGGGGGTAATTTTAAAGGGGGTAAAGTTTTTCGTAAGCAGCTCCCTGCGGAAGATTCCCTCCGAGTTATTGCATACTCTCTTTGAATGAAGGGAATTTCAAAACCAGACAACCCGGACGCAAAACATTTTTTTTGTGCAGTCAAACCAAGACCCCTGGACCACAGGCTTCCAAGGATTACACTGGATATCATGAAGACGGGGGAATGCCATGGTGCTAATATTCCAACAATGTAAAGACACCTTCAAGTCTGAGGAAAACAAGATACCAAGGTAACGGGATTTCTGTGAAAACTGGGAAAGTTTCGCCCCCAGGCTGATAATATGATCGTTAGGGGGCCTGGGTATAAAATGGAAGGATCAGCATTTCAAGTTAGATAATGGTAACTGCCAATTTTTGGACCACAGAAAAACATTTTCAATCTTCTCCCCGAGTGCTGATGAGGGTAAGGTTATGTTAGGTTATGGTTAGGGACATTAGGTGATGTCATTCGCAAATTTAATTCCATGTAATGATGAGACGGTCAAAGTCAAATCATTTACGCAATCAAAAACAGAAGAGGGCCAAACACCAAGCCCTGTGGGACCCCACTTTGTACCTCGACCGTAGTAAAAAGCGTATGCTCAATGATTAGTTGCTGGGAACGATTTTTTAAAAATAGCAGTTAGCCTATTAAAAAGAAGACCAATGATGACCAAATCCACTCAGATTTGAAAAAACTTTTCAGTGAATCACCTGCTAGAATGCGTTTTTAAAATCAAAATACACAACATTGCTCTGCGTTCCAACTTCCAATGTGCTGGTCAACCTGTTTAGGAAAAAAAGCCGTTGGTGGGATGCTGATCTGCGGTGGGGGGGGGGACTATGTTGGGTTAAAAAAAGGAAAACTCTTCCAGATAGTGGTGGCCCTATTATTTCCAGGGTTCTAACATTTGACTAGAAGATAAAGAAGGGAAAGCCAAAGGCTCACAAGAAATAACTAAATACAGATGCAAACCTATTTACGTTGCTTTTTGGATTATATGTCAGACTGCCTGAGTGGGGAATCGAACCCAGGACCTTTGAAATCAAAGGCCGCGGTCCTACTGCTGAGCCGTACTGACACGGCCTAAGCATGGCTCAGTGGTAGGACCTCGGCCTTTGTTTTCAAAGGTCCTGGGTTCGATTCTCCGCTCAGCCAGTCTGACATATAAGTCCAAAAGACAACGTAAATAAGTTTGCATCTGTATTTAGTTATTTGACTAGAAGGTTGCTCATATTGAGATTTATTGCCGGCCGTTTATGAGCATTAGTAATTGTTTTAGAAGCATCCTCATATGAAAGATGTACTTTAGCAGCTTTTAATTGAATGCTAATTTTGTGCAATTTCTCAAAGAAAATAATGAAATCAATGTAAATATAATAAGCAATGATTTCAGTTCTAACATTTTAAACTCATGATAACGTTTGCCTTTTTTCTTTTGAATTGTATATAGTAATGTTAAAAATATGAAAAATAAAATGTTGTTTAATTGACAGGATGTGACAGGATTTTTGGGACAGATTTATGAGGGAAGCTAAGGTGGAACGCACTATTCCTACTACTGATATGTGGATTTTCCCATTTTAAGGTATGGTTTTTTGACGGATTTAGCTAACAACACCCAGTATAACATTGTAAAAGAAGCTCCCCCAACTGCTGAATGTATTGAACAGGGCAACCTAAGTGATTTCCAGAAATTATGAAATGCAAAAATATTTATCAAACGAGGACACTTAAACGAGGATATTTAGCAAAAATCTGTATTTGCTAAATATCCTCGTGTGATTCGAGATGAGCCTGGCCATTGCCGGACTACGCAAATGCGTATTTATTTAACTATTGAGACCCTTTTTCTACTACACTTTTTTCTTCAGTCTTGACAAATTACGATTGTTAAAAGAATAAATTGTTAATCGAAGGCTAATTAGACCGTCTTCCTCTAATCTCTCCCCATGTTTCCTGAAAGAAAAAAACGCCGTTTTATTATTTGGTGTAATCTTTCGTAGAAAATAACGAAGTAAATATGAATATAAAAGATTTTAATTACAACCTTTCTCACTCATAACCAAAATTTCCAGGACTGAATTCTACCATGAAAACAAGTAAAAAATTCCTAATAAACATGGGTCCAATTCTGCTTCGTTTTGGAATTAACCTTGCCGAAGGTAACAAACTTTTGAAATTATTACAGTCGTGGTTGAGGGAATCACGAAGTCCAAACATAATGAACACTGATTTATTACCTAAACAGCAATGATAATAAAAACTCTGGAAAGACCTCCCTTCCAGAATGTTATAACGTTTAGTAAAGGGAAAAAAACATAATTATTTCTTTGCATTTGAATACAACCAAAAAATAAACATTTAAGAGACTGTACACAAATGACGTCACCCTAAATTTGCCCTTTTTTATTGCCATTCCCATGTTACAGCTCCCTAGAATATTGCGACTCTACAGGAAATGAAGTCATAAAAACACCACCCGCCCTCCCCTCCTTTCCCTCCCTTGTTTTCGATGAAGCGGAAGACAACTGATAACCAACTTTTTACCTCGGTTGGTAGTCTGATTATCTGTGACATCACAAAATTAGGGACTCCCCCCCC
>JAHWFP010038501.1:14687-41131 GCA_023313725.1 Lithobius niger
CCCCCCCCCCCCCCCCCGTTGTGATATCATGTGTGTTCGGACGGGTATTCAACATTCAACATGTTGTTCTCAGAATCAACTTTCAGTATTTCTTACTTGTTTTTATCAGAAATCGGTGTCAGAGATTTTTTTTTCTGGGCTGATTTCTCCCATGAAAACAAAAAAAATTCTTCGTAAGCATGGGTCCAAATCTGCTTCGTTTTGGAATTACACCCTGCCTAAGGTGACCAACTTTTGAGGTGTATTACAATTATGGTGAACTGAATTATGGTAAAATTGTATAAAATTTACAATAATTTAATTGAATAAAACAACAATAATAATGAAGATCTATCTGTAGACACAACATTTAGTGATGAAAAACGATTTTTGTGATAAAAAAAATATATTTTGTGAGATTTAAAACACTTAAAAAAACAATAATTAAACGGCGTATTTTGGAAGGGAGGTCTTTCCAGAAGACTTTTTTTATTCGGTACTGTTTATTTAATAAATCAGTGTTCATTATGTTTGGAATTCGTGATTACGTGTAATAATTTCAAAAGTTCGTTACCTTCGGCAAGGTCTAATTCCAAAACGAAGCAGAATTGGACCACCCATGTTTATTAGGAATTTTTTACTTGTTTTCATGGTAGAATTCAGCCCTGAAAATTTTGGACACCAATTTCCAAACACCCTGTATAATACTTTAAAATAGTATATGAATAAATGTGACAGTGTTGTTTAAAACAAATTTGCTGGTTTTTCTTAATCTCTTTGAAAGGTGTAATGAGTAAATTTATTCTGGAGTGTCTAACAAAGTTGTAAATGAATTCGTTCTCTGCTCCTTCTTTTCTTAAGGGTTTCCACTTCTGCTAAAATTATACTTTTATAAAAATAAGTTCCCGGAACAGGGTCTGTTGTGTTTGATTAGATAATGTGTTAAGAGTCGTCGCTCAACCCCTCCCCTTCCAAAAATAGGCGTTTTCAGGAATTGGGATTATTTTTTCAACAACTGTGACGGCAATAGTTAACAGTAGTGTGCCAGAAGGCTCTGTCCCTGAACCAATTTTGTTCACTAGTGATACACGTGATCGAATGAATTATGAAGGTGTACAAATATATATATATATATATATATATATATATATATATATATATATCTGTGGACTACGTACGTTTACAGTTTATTTTAAGACATACAAAAAATTACCATCTGAAGTAAACGTACTAAAAAAGATGGTCTTGTGGCTGGCAGTGTCCACTGTCTAATGATAGTAAACTGGTAAACGTAAATTGATACGCATTTGTAAGAAAAACCTGATTCAGCCTTGCCACATCTAGGGAAATATCTTCCCCTGTCTTAAGTTTAATTGGGTGCTTTCACAATTAAAATCGACCTATCACTGTAATGATACAGGTAACTTCACAAACCAACAAGCATATGTTACTATAATTTGTGTCTGTTCCGTAATTGTGCCTGCCTTATTTGGCATTTGAGATGCATATTTGCCGAATCAATGAGAACACCATTATGTATGGAGTTCTGGCAGCATCTTCTGGCAGCATTAAACATGTGTACATAACCCCACGGAAATTTGCCAAATCCCCTCCAAATATACGAAATAAATCAAACGAGATCAGCTAAAAGTGATAAATATGGATTTACTAGAATTTTTCTGCATCAAACCAAACCTAATATTAATATACTACTTATGTTTTCCTTTCCAATCCCGGAACATCTCAGAAATTAGAAAGGATAAAAGTCACCAATTAAGGTAAATAATATATTTTCACGAATGAGGTAGGAAGTTAATGGAATGCTAACTAAGCAAACATTTGCAATAAAAACTGGCTGTTGCAAGACTACAAGATACACTGATCTGAAAAGATACGAAATAATTGCTCCATCTGGGACTCGAACCCAGGACTGACCACGTTGTACTGGGGTGAATCCTGGATTGTAACTACTGGCTTCATACAAGCTTACTAGCTGTCCATGTTTTTTCAATGGTGACCTAAAGGCCTAAAACACGAACCAGGAGAGAAAGCAACTTGCTTCTTAGCCTCCACACAGACACAATGCAAGCAATAAATAAAGAAGAAATCACAAAATAAGTGGAAACCAAGCAAACAGACCTTATTAAAAACTGGCCTTTGTGAGACTACAAGATGCACTAATCTGAGAAAGGAAGAAAAGACGACAGCACCTACTGGGATCTCGAACAAAGGGGTTCCTGATTACTTGCCTGGTACTATAGCCACTGCAATACACGGGTGGGGGGTGGTTCTACATGCTTGGCTACATGTTGGCTACATGCTTTAGTTGAAATAATGAGAGCAACAAATAAAAAATGAATCACAAGGTAAAGCGGTTTGAATCATACCCCTTTCGTTGTGATTTATTTTACGCATAAATGGAATATTGTTTCCGTTGTTGATGTTGTGGCCCAATCCTACCGGAGCTTTAATCTACTTTGATAATTATGCATAAGATTGTGGTTTACTGACCTTATAATTTCTTATCATTATTTAACAATACATCGTAAGCACCTCTAAGTGCTAAAAGAAAAGAAAAGAACTTTCCTAACATCAATGAACTGATTTCTTTTAATTGCAACATTTTGTTTCTCAGCAACACTTTTCATTAATTCCTCACCTGGGTCTCCTAGTGTTGTCGTTACAGTGTTGGATTGAAGATACACGTCTTTGTCTTCAGGCTTAACTTCAATAGCGTATCTTTCTCCACAAGTTAGGTTCTTTATGGTGTGTGTGGACACATCAGCATCTACCCTTACAGTGCCCATAAACATATTGTTGGCCCAAGTGTCAATCAGGTAACCTAAACGTAAAACGATTAATGTTTAAGCTGTAAAAGTAAGTTAGATCTGCACTCAAGAAGCCTGTCCATATAATAACTTACCCTATAAGCATGGCCTTATTTCGTGCCTACTACCAAAGATTTGTAAAACCAACAGATTATGTCGAAACCCAAATTTACTGATACCTTACGCCTCTCAACATCAATCATCACTGTAACTATTACTGGCCATTCTGTTGACATTTATTGGGCGAAAAGTGTAATTCTACTAAACAGAGTTTGTATCGCTGTATAGTATGTCCATTGTCCACGGACATGCCTTTATAGGTGCTATTCATTCCACATATATCAACATGTCCACATTCCAGATGTGCCTAAACTCTACCCGCAATATACCACATGTGTTTATGTATTTCACCATTAACCCTGTTGGATGCATAGGCACTTGAGGAAATGCTAGTGAGGTGCATGTATGTGCTGCTAGGTAACCAAAAAAAAACTACACATAATGTATTTTTCTCAATCTGAGGTGAATTTAACAATGAATACCTGTATTTAACGGCTTTAATCTAATTATGTCTTCATTTATGCCAACATACACACTGTTGTTATATTTATCTATACACACTGTGGACCACCCCATGGAGTCAAATCTGCTTTATGCCTGGTCACTTCAATTGTGCATGTTACAGTGGCGAACTTGGGCACGTGCAGAAGGTGCAGTTGCAGTAAAGGTGTAAATCCAGAGGCATCTCATTCATAAAAAAAAGAACTGTGATGGATGGCTTCTTAGAATACAATATTTATTCACAAATTATCCGTCGTTTTAGCATTGAAAACTAATAAAGAAAGCATATACAACAGTGGGCGAAAATAGACGATGTATTGCCTTCACGGCAGTTGCAAAACTTCATTTTCAACAGCACAAGTGTTACATTTGCACAATTAACCGCTTCCACACTAGGACGTACGCTTAGGCAAAAAGACAAAATAGTTAAGTCCAGCAAAGAAATTCGAATTTCATGAGGGTTCACTGGGAAACCGACTGAAAAGAGCAAAGTACAGCAGAGTTGTTAGAGGCTTAGAGCCTGCAATCCAACGGTCGAAGTGAGTTGCTGACCGACGTGCACATTGGGCTTTTAAAAAGGACGTCTATGGTGCATGGCGACCATTAGACAAATAGTCGGAGGCTCTTGTTTTGAAGGTCGAGACGGATGCCATTTTGTTTGATTGTAACAAAGCCTTTGAATCTGTTATTCATAGCAAATTGCCTTTTAAATTAAAACAGTACCGATTTTCCGATGAATTGTTGGGCTGGATTACAGCATTTATCTCAAACAGGTCCCAGCATGTGGTTGTTGACTCAGAAACATCCGAAAAAAGAATCATCAGTGGGGTTCCCCAGGGCTTAGTCCTGGGCCTGCTTTTGTTTTTATTGTTCGTAAATGACCTGTCACGCAATCAATATTCAAATCAAGAGAAATTTGTAGGGCGTGAATGACGTCGTAAAACGGGCGCACAACTGGCAGCTGCCACTGTCCATTAGTAAATGTATGCAGTTTGCAGTTGGCAACAGAGAAAGTCGTTTTACCTATAGATTAGGATCCAATAATTTGCTAATTACTGACTCAACTAAAGATCTAGGCATATGGTTCAGGCATGATCTGAAAACATCTTCCCACTGTAACAACATTAGACTTAATGCTAATCGTAGATCTGCTGTCATGCGCGCTGTTTTAATTCGGGGGACACCAACGTTCTTATCTGGGCGTACAAGGTGTATGTACGCTCAATGCTGGAATATGCAAGTCATGTGTGGTCACCGGGTTTACTAAAAGTCATTGACAGAATCGAGTCAGTGCAGAGACCACCAAGATTCACCAAGTCAATACCCGGTATGAGAAATCTGATGTAAACCCAGCGGCTGAAACGTTTAAACCTTGACTCCTTGGAACTTCAACGTTTGAAGGCCGACCTTATCCTCGCTCACAAAATCCTACATGGGTTAACACCACCTGAGCTATCGATACTTGAATTGAGCTCTATTACAAAAAACTAGGGGTCATTGCAAAAAATTGATCACTCCAATTCACAAACTAAATTGTAGGCATCACTTCTTTAGTGTGCGGGTGGTTCCAGCTTGGAAATCATTGCCGGAAGTAACTTTCAATGCCCCTTCAGTCAACTCCTTCATGAGAAATTAGAGAGAGTAAACTGGGTCAATTCCTGCTTCGGCCAGTATTCTGTTGATTTTAACTCGACTGGTTATAAGCAGCCTTCCAGCCCTCACCTGACCGGTGGTGGTCTATTTTCACATCAAATCTTTTATTATTATTCTCAGTTTTTCACCGTCATTGAAGAAATGGTGAATCAAGTTTTGTAGACCCTCGGTGTAAATTAGAAACTTGTAGACACTGAAGGCAAAAACCAATGTAAAAAACTATACTAATTTCGAATCATTACTTTACGAATTCTGCCAATTTACATATGCTGTATTTAATAGTACTGCCACCCAGCTATCTTCAAAGATATTGACAAAACTCTTGAAGGCCAATATTGGTCAATGGAATATGTTTGAGTCGTCAGCATACAAGTTGCTGTTTGTTTGCTGTTCTATTAATAATAAGACTATTGGACTGTATTAATTTTAAAAACACACAGTTTGACAAGAAGCAAATTGGGTATCACAAAAGATGGATTGCTTGTAATTTCGATGATTCCTACACTAAAGATCTATATTTTGGTTCGATTTTCCGAATGGTCATACCTTGTCAGTGTCTTCAAGTCTCTGTTTACACTAACTTACTATACATTTCGAAGTATGGTTAAAGATTTAAGCATTTCAGTGACCACGAAACACCACATAAAGGTAAATGGTAGTTACGTAACTAATCGACCACTTTTTAATCTTTATACCCCAAATGTAGTTTCACTGACCTGGATTAATCAGCTTTGTTTGCCATGGGTAATTTGTCCTTGATGACATTAAGTCATATGCAGTGTTAATACCAGTTTTACCTCCTAACTTTCTTACACACACAAAGTTTCACACAAAAATCCAATGTATTGCAATGACATATGTTGCGACACTGGAAAAGTTGATTAGTAGTTCGTCAACAATTTACTTCAATTACGATACACTAGTAACACTGACACAATGTACCTTGTGTGGTTCGTTGCACAAGTATAATTTTAACTGTAATAGAGGAAAGGCTGAAAATACCCTTAAATTGTACCACATTTCACGATGAACTACCTTTCTACTTTTAACAGCAACATCTGCAACAATCTTGTCCTTAAAGAGAAGAAATAAAAAGATGAAAGATGTTATGTTCACCGGTCATCTGTGAGGTAACATATTGGTGGTGTAGACCACACTGTGTCCTACTGTTGAACTAGGATATTCAATAAAGAGTGCACACGATTTACATCTACTACACTACGTTTTTTCGGGGTTGTTTACACCCCGGTATTAAGTGCTCAAATGACGGATTTAAAACTTTAAAAACCTTTTGTTTCCTGGTCAAAACAGCCTAACTAAAACACAGAGAAATTTGCTTTCCTTCTTCAACTATTCTGTAGTGCCGTTTCTCCCTAAACTGTGTCCTAATATGACTTTTCTTCACTTTCTATTATGTACGGTGTATGGTGTCGATTTAGGTTTCATATTGTTACATTCTAAAATTCGGAGAAAGAATTGCAGTGTAGGCTCTGACTATTGAGAAAAGGTAGTTTGTTTTATAGTTGACGGCGTCAGTATTGGTATGATCCCTTTAAAACATATTTTTTTCGTAACAAGGGACTTGGTAATAATCTAGGAAGATTCCACAGTGTTGGTTTTCAGTAACAACGTGCTCCACGGTGTACTCGCACCCGTACTTCAGTCGCCGAAGCCGGACATACAGTTAAAAGTCTACAAAAATGATTAGATCATATCGAGCCAAACATTTTAAATGTGTTCTTTTTATCGGAAGGGACGAACTACAAAGCCCAAGTGCCAACTATCCTACGGGAAACTTCGGACGGACCTAGCTTCTTTTAAGAAGGAATCAGGTACGTAGTGGTGTATTTTTGTTCATATACATAAATGAAAATACGTGCTCATGAGTAGAATGCGCTCGTGATGCTGTCCAACTTCGAAGCAACTAACTCTTTACTTCAAACATCTGGGAGAAAATTTAAACAGCTGCCAAACTGAAGTATTTACGACTCACACGCAAACCTACAACAAAATGGCCTAACCCGACTGTGGTGATTGCCAGTTGGGGACTGAACATTAATCCGTGGAATAAAATGTGATGTGCAGCAGACTACACAGTGACTGTTATGATGAGTGACTTTAGCTTGTTTAGCTCAGTGTCCCCATTCCTTTAATAATGTGGGTCTTGAGTTATACTTTGTTCCACATTACGTTTGTAGAAAACTGACTGTATGACGCCACGTTTCCTTACACTACGAGTGCAAAAACATGTGAATATTACACATGTAAACTGAACACAGTTACTGTTAAAGTCTACGAATGGGAGATTTTTGCGTTTTTGTGCTCGTAGTGGAAGGGAACGTGGTGTCATACAGTCCGTTTCCTGCAAACATTATGTGGAACAAACTATAGTAAGCAGAAAACATTTCTGACAGATTCTTGTGATCGCCGAGATAATGCCAATAACAACTCGAATAGATCTGGACCACGGATATATATGTACTAGATAATGATCGGTGCATTCGACCTTATTTGCACAAAACTGATAATCTGATGCCTAAACCCATGGGCGATCGTAAGATACAAGCTAACGACTAAAGACACCCTCCACAACTCAACAAACATTTAAGGTAATTCGTCACCACGTGTCTGATTTTGGGACTTTCACCATCTAAACAAATGCAACATCGTTGGCCATCATAGCCACAACTACTCCAACGAATGTAAATAAATACTTCATTTATTTATTTTGTAATTAATTTAACAAACTCTATTGTTACGAATCAGTAGCAAGGCAGAAGAGGGGTGGAACGCAACATGTGGGTCGTAAAGATCATAGAACTGGCTGATTAATGAGACCTTGGCTGAAACGGAACGGAGGACCCAGTGCAAGCAGAACTACAGAAGCATCTTGAAAGAGAGGAGACGGGATGTAGATCGTGGCTGTAAAAAGTTTCAGGGTAGGTGATGAGGCCTGGTGGAAGCCTGGGGAGGCAGGCGGAACTGAGAGGTTAATTCGAGGGGGAGCCACTAAGGAACAGTGCGGAATCGGTGGAATTGTGCGGAACCAGCAGAATCGTGGAACCGGAGCAGTGGCGGAACTGCACCGCCACTGTTTAACTCGTAGTATACGAGAAAAACAAAGATGGGGAACTGGAGATAGGGAGCAGCGGAATGCTGTCTGTGGTGTCGAACGTCGGTTTTTGCTTGTCCGAATGGAGGACGAAAGAGGAAAGGAGCACTAGAATTTTTACAGATGAAGGAGGACTGTAGTGGCTTCATCTATGTTAACCGTACAAACGTGTGGAAGGATCGCAATGCAGGTCCGAGGTCGTAACACAAGAGGAGGTCCGTAACAAGGGATCAGTGACAACTCACTGGTGTACCTAGCGGGAGTAGGTGAGCCCCCCCCCCCCCCTCACCTCCTTCCTTCCAGATTGCGGTTAAGTAGTATGGGGAACGAGGGGCTTCTGAGGAGCGTGAGCCTGTTCAGTAAAGAGAGCATCCAAACCTTTATGAACAGGACAATATTAGCAAGACCCGCCGATCCAGACGGACTGGTGATGAATGACAGCGGCCGGGTCTAAGGACGGAATCATAACAACAGGCCCAGGCTACTACAGACATATAAGGCAAGTTCTTGAGGCCGGCAATAAACCGAAGTCCCAGCGTCCGCTGGAGGAAGCTGCGAGGGAAACGTGAAGTGGAGTGACTTAAAGAGGAACGAGCTGCCTTAACAGCCATACTCCTAAATGTGACTTGCAGTTTCAATCTAGCATAGAGTTCCTTTCTTCGGATTCACGAAAGGAATGCAGTGTAGGAGAAGCCGTAGCAGCTGTCAACTGAAGGCGGAATCGCCAGAGCGTAAATCCAGAAGAATCCTGTCCCGAATGCATGAGGACGTCCGCCGCCATTCCTACTAGTTCCGGGAAACGGAAGGAGGAGTGGAGGAGGAGCGGAGGAATGGAGAAGGAACCAGGAGTTCCCTGGGCGTTCCTTTAGTAGGAATGATGACACCCCGGAACGGAAACCAACAGCACATCCTAAACACCAGAGGATGTAAAGGGGCCCAAGGAACGGAATGAGGAAGGACGGCCCATCCATCGAGGAACTTGGAAGAGCAGCCGCGCGCGTGGCAGGCAGATAAAAAGAGATGAGGAATGGTTCCACGCCTGATATGGAGGACTGTCCACGCACTGATGCAATGAACAGCTACAGGACTGGCAGGGAAGCCAACTTTCTATTCTGTGGAAGAAGCAATGAAAACCCATGAGATTGCTAATTAAAACAGGTAATAAATATTATCAATGGCAACTAAAAAGAACGTTAAATATTAGATTATTAATAAATTATCATACAAGGATATAAGGAATCATATTAGATCATCTTATAAGAGATAAATTGTTAATCCGTGTAAATGTAGGGAAAATATTTATAAAAAAGCAGCCATAGTATAAGGGCACTGTGTAGTGGAGACTATATACATTTTATTCGTAACGAAGAGCGCTCTGTATGAATACACTGCAACGAGATGCAATGAGCGACAAGAAAATGATGGGATTAGCACAAAGCGGATAAGGGTAAAAAAAAACCTAAATGTTGTAGCATTACACTCGGACTCCATTAACGGTAACCCTGGTTAATTCTACTATTATTTACAAGAAATATTGTGATCAGCTTAGGAAAAAACCTAGCATTGATTACTTCTAGGGTTACGAATTTGTCGAACGTCCAACGAAATGCCTTGACTCCATAGTGACCTATGAGTGCAAGTACCCATGATACAGGACGATGCAAAGAGATTCCCATTAGTGAAATTCGTGCATGAAAAAGGCTGTGTAAACTCCAGAACCACATGGGGTTTAGGAGCTAGCTGACGTCTAAAACTCGTTTACTTATCGTTTGGTATATACACCAAAGACAAGTAAGATATAAGAAAACATAATGGCACAAAACCAGGCAATAACGTCGAATCCAAAACAAATGTTAAAAACCTGTGGTACAATCTCAATGTAAGAAAGATTCAGCATTAGTCTTAGACAGAATCAAAAGGACAAAAACAAACTTGGAGCCAGGCCCTCTTATTGGGAATAATGGACTGTAACACCACTACCACCCGTACTACAATCAAATAAAAAATAATAATTTGCAGTGTAACAAAATTTAGAAAAAATGGAGCATCACGTTGTCAGTAACTTTTTAACAAACTAGTGGTAATGCGAATTGGGGGACATTTACTCCTAGATTTTTTTATTAGAATTCTTATGGTTTACCTTCAAATGGATCTGCTCCCGGAGCATCACAGCCCCATTTTATGGTGATGCTTGTAATAGTCTTATCTGTTATTTCCAGTATTGGTCTGCATGGTTCCACTGAAAATGTAAGCAGTATCAATGATGGAATTTAATATAAAAACAAGACACCATGACAAAAAAAATTACCCTTAACTCCGGGAAAAAATGTCTTATAAAATATACCATTATGAAATTGACGTGGATAGGAATTGTATACCTATATGTATTATTATCTAAGTGCTTAGTTATTCCCCTTACAGCGTGACTGGAATTTATTAGACCTCTTGAATTTCGATTGTCACCACTCGGAGTTCCGTTAATCTTTACGTTTGGTAAAGGTTAACAGAATAGGCAGTTTGCAATGAAATACAAGATACAATATACCGTCAAAGAACGAAATGACTACTAGCCTGAATGGAACTTGGTGCCACTTACGTTCCAATTCCTGGGCTAGATTAGTAAATGGAATTTATTTGGTTCGATAACCAGTCGGGGCAGTTGACTTTTCTTATTTCTCAGAGTCGTCTATCTTGTTTTCTCATAAGGCCACTCTAACTAATAATAGATTAGAAATAAACATTTACAAGAAATCATGTTTTTTTTATACACTGCCTATCACTTCCAGAACCAGGTTATAGAAATCAGGGGCTTCTAAGGAAGGAAAATAGGAAGCAGTAGGGGAGAGGTAAGGTTAATCAATTACATTATATCGTCTTTTAAACACCAACCCCCTCCAAAAAAAAACACCTTTACGTCAGAAATCGTGTAGTACAGTTATTAAGGCCCGCCTGCCATGTTTTTAGTCATCATGAAATTGAAAACTTCGAATGTTTAACGAAATCAACGTTTTATCCCCTTAAATCTTGATTTTCTGCAGCAAAATTAACGAAAAGCATCATAGATTTAACGAAATGGAAATTTAATTGAACACAATATACGGGAGCATTTGTTATCACGGAAAAGTCGGCAATATTAGTCCTATGCGATCGATGTTTGACGTGCAAAAGATGGATTCATTCTAGCACAACCGCAATGTTTTTTTTTCATTTTTTGTCATATTTAGTTTATTAGATCGTCTTTCTTCCAATATCCAACATAATTCAGAGTTAAAACTAATTTATAACGATCACCAACCTTCAAAACAGACAACGTGATTCACAACTGGGAAGCGCGTGTGTTGAAGCATTTATCACAACCTTTTCTATTTTTCTTGGAGTGAGTAATCCACGCCGTAAGTTCCAAAGGAAAATTGACGCGTTGATATCGACGCATGGAGACTTAGTAGTGGACTCGAGTAACCACGATCACGTCTAAATCGTCCACCGTAAGTGCTTGTCACATCCACTCCATTGCGTCCATTGTGATGTTACTGTGATTGGCGATTCCCGGTCATGAATCACGTGTTTGTTTTGGAGGTTGGTGATGGATAGAAATTAAATTTAACTTTGAATTATGTTAGAAATCGGGAGAACGACAACCTGATGAACTAAATTCGTGAAAAATTAGAATAAAGCCATTGTGTTAACACTAGACTGTACCCTCATCAGTTAAGTGAATGATCAACATTTCCACGATGGATTTAGACGTAAACGCCCCACCTAAATCCATAAATACCAGAATACCAGAAATCTTGTAGTAGCTTTTTTAACGCCCCCTCCACTCTTTTATTGAATTAATTTTAGAAGTCCATGGGCGTTTAATAGGCGATTTGCGGTATTCTAAAATTCAGACTCATGAAAATAACAAAAATATCAAAACTTCCAAAACTATTGAACCGTACTTTTCAGCAAGATTCTGAGCAAATGTATATTCTCTGCCTAACATCCAGAACTGTAGCAAAAGCATGTATACGGCCATCTAAATAGAATTCTACAACGAAGTAAACTTAGTTTTTTTTTTCTTTTCTCACCTTCGTTTATATTCAAGCAAGTTACTGTCGGTCAGTACTCTGTAGGTTTAATGTTGGTTGGCGTCCTCGTCTCCAAACCAAGTGAAAGGCAACTGTTCGAAGTGAAGTGCCAGTTCGAATCTCGCGACTGACCCAACTATCATATGACAATTTTTAAAAATGTATCAGGTTTGGCATGGGCATTAAAGGGTTAATAACTCTTTTTCTCTTCCCCATTCGAAGCCATAATAACCCTTTACAGCCATACGGCTTGCATATTGAACAGTTAATGAACGGCAAAAAAACGAAGTCCCAACACGCAACGCTACCTTTGTGAGCGATCCCTGGGGACCCCAAGCAAAGCGAGTAGCAACAGCCCAGTGGTTTGTATCCTCTTCTCTGAACCGAGCAAATGCTGGCTCGAATCCCACAACTGACCCACCTATCATTATGGGACTGACAAAAAATGCATCAGGTTTTGTATGGGCAGTAAAGGGTTAATTAGTATGGGTTTACGATTTAGTATTTAATTTATTTTTGCTAAAATAAAGGAATGTCGACCTTCCCTTTAAACAACAATTGGCCTCTTTTGTTTTAAACTTTGAGAACTTGGTTATTTACATTTAAACTGAAAACATAATTTAGGAAGTGTTACAAACTTTAAATTTGTGGTAATAACTTCTGTCCAGGTAAATGTGGTGGTGGTTAATTCCGAATAATTGATAAATTCTGTTAACTGAGACAGGGTTATTTATAAGCTACATAACCAGTTGCCTTTCTATACCTAAATCAGAAAACTATTTAGGACAGTTAAAAAAACTATAATTAGTTACATTACAAAGTATATAAAATAAATTTTAAAATTTAGTTGTATGTGTATTGGGACTGCAATTGATGTGTGAAACTGTAAGACTGTTTATGTGTGGTTGGACATGTAGTTCGTACACTGAAACGCCATTTAAAAGCGAAAATCGGCCATTGCTATAGATTGGAATTGTATGTCATTTTTTTTGAGCAAATTTCCATAGTCAATTATAGTCTTCCACTGGCACTTAGTGTATTGTAATATAATTGTGGTGCACACAATCTTGGTCAGAAATTGTTTTCCAAAATGATTAGTACAACTGGTTGAAAAGTTTGGTAAGACAGGTACTACTGCAGCATGAATCAACAATAAAACCATTGAGAGAATTGGCCATCAAATGTGAGAGAACATGAGGGCTTTAATGCGCACTATGCCACAGGGACCCAAATGCAATTCGGTCAGAACCAGTTGATGTAAAGCAGTTGGTATAACGAAGGACAACTCGTTCCAAGGACAAATCGTTTTTTTATGGAAAAATGTCTTCGATTCTTCTCTGTCGATCTCGGGCAGATAATCATCCTTAGTATAACTAAATATTCGGGAAAGCAATCTTTACTATAAACGTGTGTTATTGATAGGTCAAGAACAGTAAAAACTCATTTGTGATTAGCTGTTGATCTTATACCGGGCCCAAAGTTCTGAAACGTGCCAAGAACGTTTTTAGACAAATCAGGTTTATGCTCTAAGACTTCAGAGTAGACCAAGATTTCCCCCTCAGGAATCTCTAAACCTGCTCAAATGACAATATTTATTTAGGACGCTAAAAATTAGTTAAGTGATTCTAGGGAGCACCCGCATGGTTTTTTCTTAGTGTGTGTTACATTTTTTTTCAAAACCTGGTTTAAAAAAAATCACGATCCGCTGACCATGCCAATTTCAGCTCTATTCACGCGATCGCCATTTGCGTCGATGCGCCAGGTATGCTTGAAATTTCTCGGCACGAGAATTGTAACATAGATTGCTTTATATCAAGTAAACGAACCTGCTATGTTATTAGAGATTTTTCAGGAAATCATAAATGGACGTAACTATTTTGGAGGTGGATTTCCTATGCTCCATGACAGTGATTGGCACAAGTCAATTCTGGCCTTGGAATTAATTGACTTAATTCCACTTTTGTGGACTTGATGGAATTGATTCTACGTTGAACAATTCCAGGTTACAAATTCATACAAATTGACTTTATTAATCTTCATTTCCGCTTGACTTGATTTGAACTTAACTTGGGCATTTGCCGAAATTATAAACTGACTTGCTAGGAATTGACTTGATGATCAACAATTCACTCCGCATAGTGCTCACGTTGACTTGACTTGCCAAGTCATCCATTGGATGTCATTGCCTAGAATAGATTTGATTTTTATTTGACCTAAACTTCCTTGTTGAACCTGATTTAATTCAACCTGGAATTCAGACCAATTCCACAAAATCCAAATCGATTTATTTAATTTTAGCCCCAAAATTCACCAAGATCGTCTAAATTTTTGGCAATTCCTTAAATTTTGTCAGAATTTTCTTGAAATTATGCTGGACTTACGTGGAATTGAACGGAATTGGTCAAAATATTTCTTGAATCAACCGGGAATTTATTCAGGAAATAGATTCAGGATTGAATGGAATTAAGACTGGATCAACGGCAAGTCACAGAATTGGAAATGATTTGTCAGAATGAGAAACGAAAATTAATTGATTGGAAATGATTTTAAATAACAAATACAAAACAAAGCAATGATTAGAATTGCATTAAAGCATGGCGTGGCTTGGTTGGAATTGACTCAAGACCCGTAACATTGAACTGGAATTGAATTAAATTGTTTATCAACGGAATGTAGGTAGAAAAGTGTTTCATTTGATTTCAGCTAAGTGGTAGGACCTCGGTCTTTGATTTCAAAGGTCTTGGGTTCGATTCCTCGCTCAGGCAGTCTGACATATACGTCCAAAAGTTAACGTAAATAGGTTTGCATCCGTATTTTTTTATTTGACTTGCTGCTCACTTGATTTCTACGCAGTTGACTAAAATCCATTGAAATGAGTTGTCCCCATCCCTACTGTACGATATGCTAGCGTCACCATCAATAAAGTTGCAAAGACTCAGAATCACGACTGCCTGTCAGTGCCCTTAAATTTAAATATGACGGATTCGGCTGCTGCAATACTGGGAAAATGGTTTTGTTTTAGAATACCGTCTACTTGTACACAGTGAACAGAAATCATTGAATGTGTTGAGCGTGGAAAGGCATTTACGCACAAGTCTAATTTTATGAAGCACGTAGTTGCACATATTAAGAAAGAAACTGAGTGAATGTGGCGAGTGTGGAAAGGCTTTTGTGGATAAGTTTTATTTGACGTGACACGCAGTTATGCGCCACTGAGAGAAATCGTTTCAATATGATGAATGTGGGAAGGCGTTTTACAAGAAGAGTGGTTTATTCGCTGCATGCAATTATACGCAGTGGTCAGAAACCTTTTAAATGTGTTGAGAGTGGACAGGCTTTTGCTCACAGGCGTTCTTAAATGACGTACACACTTGTACACAGCTATAAGAAACCGTTTGAATGTGTTGAGAGCAGTAAGGCTTTGACGGCACAGTACTTAACAGTGTGTGCACTTGTAACACTTTTAACTTTAAGACTAGCCCTTTAACTAGAATATTTAAGTTTAATTACTATTGAGACATTTTAACTAAGATGTCAGTAATTTCTCTGCTACATAATTTATCACATCTGTTTTGACGATTGCTATTTTAGTTTTTGTGCCTTAAACTACAGCTGTATCACCATTTAAAGACATTTCTGCTACTACGTTACAATTAATCACATGTAATGGTAACAAGTAACAAATATAAACATTTTACTGCTAGAACTAATTACTAAATTTATCTAAAAAAAATGGCTCGCTAAGTACCCAATTGTGGCCCATCGACAATTTGTAACTACTTGCCAGAACATTTCCCTCCATGTGAAAAACTTCCTCAACAAAGAGTTTCGAAGTACCTGACTGTTTAAACCAGAACTACAAATGCCACAACTGATGAAAATAGTCAGACATCGATGACTTGATGTTTCACCAGTGGCATGAACAGGAAGTACGACGCCGAGTCCGTACTTCCATAGCGGTTTTTTTCCTGGTTAGTAATCTTCTTATTTTGATTTAGTTACTTTTAAGCCAGTATGTTTTATATTAATGCTAATTTGATTTAATTTCAACTAGTGGTATTATTATTATTTGTTAGAGTCAAACCACTCCCCAGGCAGTTAAAAAATTGGTATACCTCATCCTTATAAATAAGCTTAATTATTTATTTTAAAACTAGAGGAAGCACGGGGACGGTCATGAATTAAGTTTACGGACACATTTCCCGGGACATTTTCCGGGCACTCTTCCCGACGACTTGTCAGATTGATCGGCCACTCATTCCTGCCTCCTGTTTCCATGCAGGTAGAGTGGGAGAGTGCATTTTCAATGCGGGCGCGAGGAGGGGAGAAGTGGTTTTCCTATTAGCTTTCCTTTTAGCCGGCCTCCAGGATTATTATATAGATTAAGTCGTATTTTATTATCGTTACCATTGTGGTAATCTTGGTTTGCCTCCTAAGAGGAGGGCAAAAATGAAGACAACCCAGTCAGTGTTTGGTTTGAATATAGGGCTGCAAGCTTTTTTATTAGTTAAGTTTGCACAAGCATATATGGGTATACACCTTATTAATAACGTGCAATGTGGAGCCTTAAGCGCCACCTGTCAAAGATAATGAGTAACATTACTGTCTAAGGTGGACAGTGTAGTGTCCACCACAAAACGGCATATCCCACATACACTACAAAGTTTATAAACAATTAATTTGAACCATTCAGGGAAGCTACCCCATTTTGGGGTAAAACTTTCGAAAAAAATTTTTTTACTCGGTCAGTGGCATTAATCAACAATTCCTGACTTGAATGGTGCTTTCAACCAGTTTCATTTTAATGCAAACTGTATTACACAACAAAGCAAATTCAGCATTAAAGACTGGCCTTGTGAGATGTTATCTCACACGAAGAAAATGGAACTGCTTCGACTCGAATCGAACCCAAAACAAGTGGATTACTGCCCAACCAATCACCCACTGCGCGTTGTGGTGAGAAAGGCTAAAGGCTCCATCCAGCCTTCATACAACATGTTCAACCTTTCTCAAGGGTGCTCTAAGGTCACATGCATTATACAGAAGGAGGGAAACCAACTTGCTTCTATGCCTCCACATCATGGAACTAAGAATCAATAATTTGTTAGGCATTAACAAAGCATAGAGTCTGCATTAAATACTGGCCTTTATTTATTTTTTTTGGTTTCCAACTCAAAATCTCGCTAGCTAGTTTCTTTGATGGCAAGACAGAGAGAGATGACGAAAGTGCCGCAACCACGACAACATTCATCGACCACACACTGACCATTAACGATATACTGAACGCTCAGTTTCATCTGAAAAACACTATTGTATGACAGTGCTTATAAAGGAACCAATCTTTGTCCCAACTGTGCACTTTTGAAACAACTGTAGCACTTTTTTTTTAATAACATAATTATTTTTCTGTATTTTTATATAACTTTTGTGTATTAAGTGAGGAACAGCAGCGGACACATCTGGTGCTTCCCTGTGAGGCCTGTTTTCTGCAAGGAAGTTGGCATCCTGGCAATAATAAGATTTAGTCCATTTTATTAAGTGAGGGAAAAGAAAAGAGAGCAAGATAAATACGATAAGAGTTGTGTTTACTTCAAACACAATGGGTTGCGATTAAATAAATCTACTTTGTCAATATTACAATACCATAAGCAAACTAGGACAATTTTTTTCATCATCACTGACAGCAATTCTGCTTTAGAAATATAAACAATGCTGCAGTACGGTTAATGCAAGTTACTAAAAATATAAACAGTGTGCAGGTGAAAGACGATGGCTACTCTGTATATTTTTAATAACTAAAGTGCTTTTAGCTTTCTGTTTTTTTTAATGGAAGTTACTGATGCGTTCTTGCCGTCAGTAGACAGATTACCTTGATGCATTTGACGGAGTACCACCAAATTTATATTATTATCACAGTGACATCTTCCCCGAGTACACTATCCTTCAAGAAAATACCTATTGTGTTCGCTGATCCCCCTCACATAATATATCAGAAGCGTTTGGAACGTTTATCCGAAGCCTGTCTGTCCATCCCATAATGGGTTTATTACCGACTGTGCGGTTGTTTGTAAAAGTTACTTCTGGCGAAGTCAGTGGCGTTACAGACCACGTGTTCAAAGCTTAAAGTGTCATATCTTTCTTCAAATTCAACCTTTTGCCAAATTACCATTGTTCATAAGCATAGGGTTTTAATGCCATGATGTATTTCTATACTATGGAAAATTCCCTCTTTTTATGGAGATATTCACGAAAATTACCTTTTTTGTGTGGCGTAAAGTAATATTCGGATACGCCCTTTCCAAGTCTGAAGTAACCAGTGATGCGAAGTTTGTACAAAATTCCAGTACGCAGGTGTGTGATGAAATATTTCTTTTTGTGTGGTTGGATGTTATTAGATACCAGTACCCATTCAGTTTTATTAGCTTCTAGGTATTCAACAGTGAACGTGTAATAGCAGTGGCTAAAGCTGTCAAGAAGAATAACTACGGAATCTTCACCTACTTCGAGAGCCTTCTTCTTTGATGGGTTAGGTGGTGCTGAAAAATATAAATGTCAGGTTTTCTTAATTTTCTTTAATTAACTGTTAATTCTTCAATTAACTCCTAATTATTTAACAGTATGTAAAAAGAAACAACAAATTTTAGCACTCGTATTTTTTTTTCAGGCACTAATGCAAACACGATGCAAGGAACCATTTTGTAAAGGATAATAATGACTATATCATATGCCTTGGTACAGCTAAAATTATCAAATCATCACACAACCTTGTGGTAGCTCAATGTGTCGTGTCTAGACGATCTTCTGTTTGTTCTTAGGAAAACTTTCCTACCACAGAAGATTATGTACATTGGACAGAAGATAGATTATTATACATTATAATTTCCTATTATTTATTGTATTAAAGACATTCTTTATAGGCCAGCAAACAAGTAAAGAGGTAAAGTTACAAGATCAGTTTGTATTTCCGAGTGTTATAATCAAATTATTGAGAAAAAGGCATAAAACAAAATTTTCTACAATTTGTTTGTCGTTGAAAATATAACCTTTAAATACTGTCTAGCATTTGCAGCTAAACGCTGAGTCCCACAAATAGGTTTTCATGAGGAGTGAAAGGGCTAAATGTTGGGTCACTACAACCACTTAGCATTTTTAGGTCGATTTTGTAGTCTATTTTATTGCAAAAATGCCCTTCCCTTGTGAATTCAGGTATCCGTGAATGCTTGGTCCGAATGCGTTGCACCATTGCATCCCCTTAATTGAAGCACTGGAACTATTTTATTCGAACTGGTTGTTTGAAAACTTTTTCATCAAATTAAATTTGCTTTTTGATCTTTCGTACAAGTTCTGGCTTAAAAATAAATGTATAAGGCTTACTTTATGCACAACCATGTAGTTGGTGAATTGAATAAATTTGTAAACCTAATTAAATTTAACTGTTTTACACTTTGTAAACTGAAAACGATTTCGAACAATAAAAGTAATTAGAGTTTATTTATTCAAGTTCCTTTTAGAGTATTTAAAAAAACCAAGATGACACCCAAATAAGGCACCAAAACAACAAACCGTTTATCTAATTGCAAGCAAACTTGTTGTTAACAATCTGCAGCATTAGACTTTATCTGGGGATTATCACATTCAAGTTTCTGAATTTCCAAAGTAGTGGCAGAAAATGAGGTCCAATAATTTTTGGCTTTGTACTTTAAACCGGTTAACAAGTATGAAACAAACCGACGATATACTAATCTTCAGCAATAAATACTTTTCAATTAGAAACCGTTCTGGTTGAGAACTGAGGCAACCCTTCTGACCTTTCCTAAATTATGTAATAGATAAAATTAAAATTCCTTTCTTGATTGTGTAGGAGTTGGGGTAGAACGTGGTCTACTATTTACAGATTATAATTCGTGATATGCAAATTTTTCAGTTTTTTTAAGTTGTACCACTAGGTGATAAAGTTGGTTTTAAAAATAACACAAAATGTTGTATTCCTTTAATTCATTGATTGTGTGTTGGTGTGCGTTGAATTTCGTGATAACCTCCAAAATTTGGAAATAAAAAGCAATGATTTATGAGATTCAGTAGAGAATTTATTTTACGTTTTGTTTAATACTGTTTCAGGAAGGCAGGCTTAGATAATTGCTAAGGCTAATTAGTATAAAAAACGCTTACGCGTATAAAATACGGATGTAAGCCTTAAAAAACTTAAAGCCCTAAAGGAAGAGATATTAGAAAAAGACCTGTAAGCTATCAGCGTCGCACTAATACGTGTAAAAGAATCTCCAGTGACCCTAAAATACAAGATGGAGATTCTTTTACACGTATTAGTGCGACGCTGATGATTACATGTCTTTTTCTAATATCTCTTCCTTTAGGTCATTAAGTTTTTTAAGGCTTACATCCGTATTTTATACACCTAATCGATTTTTATACTTATATCCATTTTTTCTTGTTTCGTAAAGAATAACACAGAAAGGAATACTGTAATCACCTTAGAATAACTGTTAAAATTTAGTATTAAAAAGGCTCTCTAAGAGCTATAAAAATTGAAAACCGGTTCTTGAGCTCTACGTGAGAGCAAAGTGTCCCCAAGAAGAAGAACAACAATAATTGTAGACACATTAAAATAGTGTTCAAAAAGCCATAGGCCTTCTTCGTACCCTATGTTTTAAGCTGTAAAGCTTGAACATCAGTTCATTGGTTCGATCTTCAGGTGTAGTACAGCTGTTATGGGCCATAATTTGGGCTATCCATGAACATTGAGCTAAAAACCCATGAAATTTGGTACACAAGTCAATTCTTAGATTATAAATCCAGTCTATCTACCACACTCACCTGTAAGGTTATTGACCAACGAATTCTTACTCATCGTGCAAAAATGTGAATAGATACACAAGTCATTCTTAGCAGTACAAATCGAACTGGAATTTGTTGATCATCAACCTCATGGAGAGGAAACAGGGAAGCACTGACGGCAGATGAACCTCAAGGGGTTCCGTATGCAGTTCGATTTCTACTTTTAAAATGCATGTTTTAGTACGTTAAGCAAGAATTTGTTGGATATTGATGCTTCATGGGTTGCACAGGCGGGGGCGGGGGTGCTTGGGAGGCTTTGTTGGTATTTCATGGGGTTCCGTGGCTGGTTCAATTTCTACTGCTAGGAAAGATTGGTGTACCAAAATGCATGTGTTCAGTGCAATCAACAAGAATTTTTCAGGTATCAACCTCAAGCACTGCGGGGCCTTGGAAGATTTCGCAGAAGTTCCATAGCTAGTTTGATTTCTACTGCTAACAATACGTCGTGTACCAAATTTCGTTCTTATAGCACTATCTGCAATAATTTGTTGGTCATGCAGCGGGCACGGGGTGGGGACCGTTGTGGTGCCTTGTAGATTATCTCGAGGGGGTTCATAGCTAGTTCAATTTGTACTACTATGAATGATTTGTGTACCATTTTCACGTTTTTAGCTCGATCTGCAATAATTTGTTAGTGACGCCACAGGGAAGAGGAGTAGAACATCGGGGAGGGGGGGATACTTGGGATATATCATGGGGGATTCCATGGCTGGTACGATGTGTACTCCTAGGAATGGCTTGTGCACCAAATTTCAAGCTTTTAGCTCAATTTTTAAAAATTAGTGAGTCAAAGCTCAGTGAGGGGGCACAGGGAAGCGCTGGGGCTCCTTTGTGGGTATTTCATGTGGGTTCCATAGCTGATTCGATTTATGGTGCTAAGAATGACTTGTGCACCAAATTTCGTGTGTTTAGCTAGATCTGTAAGAATTTGTTGCCCAAGCCCCTGGGAGGGGGCACGGGGGAGATGCTGGGGAGGAGGGGCGGGGTCACTTGAGCACTGAAGGCACTTGAGGGTATTTCATGGGAGGTCCATGGCTGGTTCGATTTTCACTGCTGAGAAAGAATTGTCTACTAAATTTTATGTTTTTAGCTCTATTTGCAAATATTTGTTACTCCCCTAATGATTTCTGCCCAGTGCTCTACAATAATAATTGTTCTGCCGACAAGAATACTGCAGTCACATCAAAATCGTGTTCAAAAGGCCCTGGTCGGTGTTAATACTTACATTTTAAGCTATGCAAATTGAATAATCGGTTCATTGGTTCGATCTCTAGGTGAGAGCAAAAGTTCTAGCCCATTTGGCTTTCCGTCTCAAGAATATTGTAGTTACATTAAAATAGTCCACGAAATGCCCTAGGCCTTGTCCATACATACGTTTTAAACTATATAACTTGAAAATCGGTTCAGTGGTTCGCTCTCCAGGTGAGGGCAAAGAGTCCCAACAACAAACACAACAAGAAATGGTCGTACAGTGGACGCCGAACGGTTCGATTGTTGTCATTAAAATGTGTAATGCGGTGAAATAGTTACAAGACCCCCAAATACCGAATTTCGTTGGTCTGTGTCAATTCTGGGCGAAACTATAGGAGTTCAAAGTTTGACGTTTAACATGGAAGTTTAAGCTGAGACTTAATACCAACACGAAAGATCTCCTTTCACGTAGCATTAGTGCACTAGCAGGTAAGACGTCAGGTTCCATACTGGCCGTTTTTAAGCTGTCTTACGTCCAATTTATTTATTATTTTTATAATAATTATAACAATATTATTGTGCCTAGAGTTTTTACGTTTTTATGGATTTTAAAGTGTTTTAGTTCACTTTGGCTTCCTAACTATACATGTTATTGTCTGATAACGAAGTGGGGGATTGCTTTGATACATTCACTGCTTTATACGCAGTCTGTAATGGCAGTTTTTTTAATCATTCGTATTAGTGAAACATCATATGCGGAATATTCCACAACAGGCGGCAATAAACACTAACCGAACCTAGAATTGAAAGAAGAAGCTTCACGGACTCACAACTGATCCCAGGTCTTTTCAATTATAATTCGGTAATGAATTCGATTTCAAGTGGCTGTAGATTAGTTTTCTTTATTCATACTTTTAGTGAATATTATGCAGCACAAATTAAATGTACGAATAATTACTAAATATGAGGAACCCAGGTGGAATGGAGGTCTTTCAATTATTTCTCAAACTATAAAATGTTTTATTCTAATGGCTTGTGGAAATTAGTCAAATGTGTAAAGAAATTGAATTCTTTTGTGTTTTCCGTCCACAACATGTTACGTTTGAAACGTTCATCCTCATGGCGACTACAACTCAGTATAGTTGCTTGATAAATTTCAATCTTTATCTTTGCCTAGGACATTTAATTAAGTTTATACAAATGTCAACATTATTCAGGTCATGTACGATTTGATTTGATTAGAGAGTATTTGTTAGTGATTGATTATCACCCCAGGCGTTCTGCAACAAGAAAATAACAGGAACAAGTACAACATCACAAATGAATCAGCAAACTAACCACTAACGGTCCAAATGACATCAATTTAAATAACCAATTGCCTCTCTTGTTTACAAAATTTCACGGCTGCACATAGTATGCGACAACTTCAATACATAATGAACGAAAATGTCATGCTTAAGACTAACTATATATTGATTTATAATAGTTTGCTTCAGACATGAACTATATAGTAAAATATAATAGCCTGACAACATTTATTACCTTCTAGGCAACCAGTTTGGAAATCGTAGAGAGCATAGCCAGAAGACTGCCTAGCTTCGTTGTCACACACCTTTAGTGTATATTTGGTGTCAGGCTTCAAATCACCTAACTCCAGATTGTTTGTTGAAAATTGTCTTGCCGTAAAATATTCACTTTCGTAACTCGAATCCTCGTTCAAACTAGTGAAAATTGTGGTTAATGAACAATTAGTTATCCAATGTTCCAATTTTAGAGTAACTGAAGTCTCATGCACGTCTAAAAAGTATTCCTTTTTTGGATATTCTCTTTCTGCAAAGTACGAAAACATAAAATTATGCAAATGTAAACAATCACTATAAAGTAATATAAATATATGTCGCAGTAAGCCAACAGTGAAAACTTATAATAAATAATGCCGCACAGTAAGCTACCTTTGTGGACTAACGGTTTATTCAGACAAGGTGATATGCATAACCAGTTAAGCTATTAGTCTCTACCTTAAAATATTTAGCGATATGACCACTTGTCCACTTGCAGAAAAATGTATACAATTAACACTTTATAGTCACAACTATGACCAGGCTCTATTCGATCGAAAGTGCTCTGCCGTAGTTAATGGACAGTTAATATACATTAATGAATGACTCGAAAAGGCTAAATGAAGATTACAAAATGGCTTTGGATAAAGGTAAATATGCCAACAGCAAGTGAATAAAGTACAATAAGTAAATACAAGGCAATGAATGAGGTAGTATAGTATTGCATTAGCCTATACTTCGTTTTGACAATAGTACAGTATTTATTTAATCGTTCTATAAGCCTTAAAAGTATTGATTTGTACAATAAGTCACCGCATGTCATTCAGCGAAATATCTTATCTACAATGATTTCTGTATATTTACTTAATCGTTCTGAACAGTAAGCCGCCTGTGTGCCCTTTATTAGTGCCTGTTACCAAGTAAAAGCCAGAAAAAATAACCTAAAAGGACGACGTATTTTGCAACAAACCACATACAAATCCTTAAAGTTGGATTTGTATTAACTGACTTGATGCATGGCAAAATCAAAACAATAGATTTGGTTTTACAATGGTGTCAAACATTCGTGTTTCTGAAGCATGGAGGTGCGTGGATGGAACGAGCAAAGCGAGCGATTTTCACGTAAACTAAACCTTTTCAGTGTGTGTTTCTTTGCTCTATCATTCTTTCATCTCTTACGTTCGTAGGGGATTACTTCTGGAGGAGAAGACGAACAGACGTGCAAACAAACAAATCGTATGTTTGGAATTATGTAGGTGAAATGCAGATATGCTGAGGAATGTGACGAACGAACTGTGAAAAACATTCGCAATTTGTTTACGTCGAAATAATCAGCACATCGAAATAATCAATATTAATCAGTACATAGAAATTACATGAAGCATGGATCGTCTTGAAGCTATTAGTTACGCACTGAGATGATCTGGAGAAAGACGCATGCAAAAAATAACCTAAACGGACGACGTATTTTGCAACGTAACACATACCGATATTAAAATTGGTTTCTTATCAACTGACTTGATGAATGGAAACCTGGTTTTAAAAGGGTGCCAAACATTCGTGTTTCTGAAGCACGGTGGTGCGTGGAATGAGCGAGCAGAGCGAGGGATATCCACGTAAAGTAAACTTTTTCAATGTGTGGCTTGCTTTGCTCTCTCTAAATCTTTCATCTCTCACCTTCATAGGGGATTACTAATGGAGGTGAAGACGTACAAATGTGCAAACAAACAAATCGTATGTTTTGAATGATATAGATGAAATGCAGGCGTGCTTAAGAATGTGATGGACGAACTGTGAGCAATTATTACATTTAGTTTGCGTCGAAATAATCAACATGATTTTGTGATGCTCTTGAAATAAAAGAAATTACTGGAAGCATTGATCAATGCACACTTAGTTCTCGGATGGCCAAACTGTTGGAATGATTTATGGTTATCATTTGTTTATGCAGTGAAGCCTTACGGAAAAAAAACGTGCACTGCACTCTGAACATTTGCTTGATCGTTTTAGACGTGGAATGTCTGTCAGCATCACAAGAGTTGTAGGATGAAAGCTCCTCGAGCTTAGCGAGACGACGTGGAATGTGATGGAATGTGATGGACGAAGACGTACAAATGTGCAAACTACCATCTGACCATTTGCTTGATCGTTTTAGACGTGGGCAAGTGTTGCAGCATGAAATTTCCTCGAGCGTAGAGAGACGACGCGGAATGAACGAGCAAAGAGAGATGAAAACCTTCACGAGCAATGAGAGATGACCTGGAGAACAGCGAGACGCGCCCAAATGAGTCGAAAAGAACAACCTATTTTGCAACACTCCACATATAGATCTTAAAATCGGTTTTGTATTAACTGACTTGATGCATGGAAAAATCCAAACAATAGATTTGGTTTCAAAACGGTGTCAAACATTCGTGTTTCTGAAGAATGGAAAGGAGGAAGGAAGACATGATGAATGGAAAGATGGAAGGGAAGATTAAAAAAAGGAAGGAAGGATAAATGAGAGGAAGGAACGAATTAGGAATGGATGGAAGGATGGAAAAAAGAGGAAGAAATGATGTGAGAGTGGAAGGATGGAAAAAAGAGGAAGAAAGGATGTGAGAGTGGAAGGATGAACGGAAGGATAGAAGGAAGGATG
>JAHWFP010038501.1:41231-53198 GCA_023313725.1 Lithobius niger
AGGACGGGAGGAAGCATGGATGGATGGAAAGATAGAAGGATGGATGGATGGAAGAAGGGATGGGTGGAACGTAGGAAGGAAGGATGAAAGGATCCAAAAAGGATGGATGGAAGGAAGGGTGGAAGGAAGGAAGGATGGATGGAAGGATGGATAGACCTGAATGTGTATCAACTGATTTGATGCATGGAAAAACAGACCCATAGACCTGGTTTTAAAAGGGCGTCATTTTCTTGGATTTTTGAAGCACGGAAACATTGGTGTTGGATTGAGCGAGTAAAGCGAGCTATCTCTACGTAAACTGCAGGGACAGGTCGGTAATTTCGGGCGGAATAACCTTATGAGATGGGTTGGGGTGAAGGATGGCTCAGTGATGGAACGAAATTACTACTGAAACAGGAGTTGAAATTGATGTTAATTTAATGGTTCAGTTCTAAGATGTTTGGTCTCGCCTGCCATGAGATTATTCCAGCCAATAATTATTCTAATGGGATGAGGGTGATTGTAGTGAGAGATTTGGGGACATGAATGGTTAAATTTGGGCAGTTGGAGGACTAATGGTGGACAATTTCTAGTATATTTCAAAAGAGGACTTACTTGGTTACAGAAAGAACAGAATGAGGGTTGGGGATTTTACTGAGCTATTACATTGTTGGCTAGGCATTGCACCAGTTTACAATCTTATATTATAAGGTACACAAGTTTTACATTGTAGTTAACAATTGTTCATGACAATACAGTGTACAGAGAGTTGTTGGAGGAAAAAGGCAAACTGAGAAAAAGGTCTGCCAGGCAAGGTCGATTGAGTCAAAGTAGCATAAGACCACCGTGAGTGCAACGTCCAGCAGGGCTGACGAGTGTCGGGTTCCCATGGGAGATCAATCCCTACAAAACTAAAACTTTTCAATGTGTGTCTCACTTTGCTCTCGCAATCTTTCATCTCTTACCTTTGTAGGAGATTAATAATATAATAATAATAATATATAGAGACGATGCTCGAGGCATCCACCCACCCAAATTCCACGGCGGCAGATGTTAAGTGGAAGAAGTACCACCATTATTACAGTTGTTTTTTGCCGCATTCTGCAGATGTTTCTCCAGTGAGGGAGAATAAGAAAGTGAAGTGATAAAACGCCCATGGAAAAGTCTGTCCTGAGCAAGACGTAAAGAACAATATTCTTAAAATAAGTAAAACACGAAAACCCATATAAAGTGTATACTAACACAAATTGCAAATGATGTTTGGTTCTTGGTGGTTACATTGATTCAGCAATATTTCTGAGGAAATGTTTGTGCTGATTGAGTGAGCGAAGCGAACGAAAATCAGCATTTGTCATCAGAATAGTGCTTTTCTGATACATTGCTTGATCTTTTTGCTTGCCTCCCTGTTCGTAAAAAAAAATATTGACCTTCTCTGGAGATAACCGATATCGCATTCTACACTCTTATAATTTGCTTGATCGTTTTTTTTTTATGTGGAAGGTCTGTCTGTATCATAAGTGTAGCAGCAAGAAATCTCCTCGAGCGTAGCGAGATGACGTGGAATGAGCGAGTGAAGCGAGAGACTCCGCTAGTATAGATTTAAACCAAACTAAGATACGTTGTTAATTTCGAGGCCGGCCTCGAAATTGGCAACTAGAAACGATAGAATGTCGTATTTATTTCGTAAATGCAGACTTTCAGAGCTGAGTTGAATTGTTTCACATACATTCATTAACAGTCCTGGCCCAAAGCCGTACGCCCTGCAAAACTAAATACACTAAATACTAAATACAGTTGTTTCGAACATATTTATTCAGGTGCTGTGGCCCGAAGCAACACCACATGCGACAACGCATTACCCTAACACCAAAGTTTCGTCACTATTTAAAGTTGCCACCAAGACACAGCGAACCACTAAACTCGATGAGGACCGGGGGCTGGGGTAAACCACCTTCTCTCCCCCATTTAGGGAAAGTTCCGATGGGCCTCTTGGAAGCACGATGCTTAACTAGATGCACTGCCACACTGATGCACAGTAAACCACCAAACACACTCGCACAATATAACAGTGGTAACCCACCTTCTCTCCCTCATTTAGGGAAAGTTCCGGTGGGCCTCTTGGAAGCACGAAGCACAACTAGATGCACTGCCACACCGACGCACAGCAAACCACCAAACACACTCGCATAAGATGACAGGGACGAACCACCTTTCATTGGGGCCATCCACGCCTGGACACACCGCACGAAGCACGCACTTTCACATAGCGATGGTGGATGGGGGTAGGGAGACATTGCCTAAACAACGATACCAGACGTCCTACAGAATTTCGGAATCACGCGTTATCGCAATATCGGATGACTACCCATCGAATCCGACAGCAACGCTTTTAGCGTCAACAATCCCTGCATCCAGGACACCACCCTAGCACGGCGGACGGTGTGCTTCCTGCAATGCATAAGCACATGCTTCGGCGTTTCATCAATCAGACACATAGAGCACAGTGGCGACGCATCCGCGGTCAAACTGTGGTCAAAGTGGCCAGCAACAATGTATGCATAAATAATGCATGCATATACATTTGTAGCATGATGCCATAGCCGTACAAAAGGTACACGGAAAACTAACAAAAACGTCAAGTGTGCCTTAAAAAAAGGGGGTTAATATGATTGAAGTTTCACTTTGCTTGTTAAAATGGGCACGGGTAATATTTGGACGATTTTTAATTGAAATAATAAAATGTACAATTGTGAAAATTTCATTTGCATCTGTTTAAGTGCTTTTGTGGTTTACGAATCATATATTTAAAACGTAAAGCACAACAGCACTTAAAGTGATGCAATTTTTACAACTTTACATTTGATTATTTAAATTAAAAATCATCCAAATTTTATCCGTGTCCATTTTAACACGTAAAGTGAAACTTCAAAATTATAAACCCCTTTTTTACGGCACACTTGACGTTTTTGTTAGTAATTACTAATTGATTTATATAATGATTTTACGTCACTATCCCGTGCTAAAGCTAAAATGTCCATGGCACATTTCGCTCGCTGTCCTATATTACAAACGGACAAATTTTCTAATAGAAAATTGTGGGCAAACAAAAAGAAAGACTTGCATGAATGAGCGAACGAAGTGAGCGAAATTCAGTGTTTGCAACGAGTACAAATACACGCAAGACGAAAGACTTAGACGCAAAGCTAACGTACACCACATGGCATGCCGACGTAGCACGAATTAGCAAACAAAAACAAACTCGTTCGATGCTTTAGGTACGGTTTCACTGATTCTAAGTCAAAACAGCAGAGGAATACAAATAAACCTTCCTGTCCGGTTTCAGGTACTTCAGTGTTGCAGTACTGTTTAGTCCACGTGAAACCATACTGCTGTTTTTTTAAGAATCACACGAACCCTCAGTTACCTGTAAAGCTGTTGTAAGCCTACTAAGGCGATTAGGTTTTAAACATTTTCCAGCAATGTCGTGTAGCCAAATAGAATGCACCAATCATTAGCAGAAGTATCGTGTGCAGAAATAAAATTGGTAAAAACATTTGAATACAGCAGTTAGGTTTCACGTGGACTAAACAGTACAGCAACACTGCAGTATCTGAAACCTTACAAGAAAGTTTATTTGCATTCGTTTGCTGTTTTGACTTCGAATCAGTTAAACCTTACCTTAAGCATCAAACGAGTTCGTTTTTGTTTACTAATCTTATATTGATTCACTCGTTCTTTTAAAGTTATTTGCCACGTAAAACTCCCAGAAACGTCAAAAAAGTCCAGTTAAACCCATATTAGTTTTAACAAAAAATACCCTTTCAGGTCGAAGAACCCCATCGTTAAATCTCTCTCTGAGCAAGATCCATGTCCCAAGAGGTATATAGGTAGGCAACTCCCATAAACTCTGTTACTTGCTTATTTTGTGAATCCCAACAATGCCTCTTCACGAGTTCAACACATTGACTTTGGGCAAGTCACTGAGGCAAATGGCAGTAGGACTCTCGAATAATGGTCACGTTATCAGTAGGTGATATAATTGCTGTCGAAGCCAAAATCAACTTCCATGTAAGAGGTAGTGGTTCTCGATCCAAACTGCGATGTATTCTGTCAGGGCATTCTATAATTATTTTGTTTCTGTTGTGGATTATAAGCTGAGATATCGTATTGCATGGGTTGTGAATCCTCGTGCTTTTCATCTTTCTGGTTTGGTCTATTAAGAATCAAGGAAATGACTACTTTTAAATAGCCTATTACTGAAATAAAGATGCGACGAAGTAAATTAACACTTATTTGTGACAACATTACATTACATAATCCATCATCAAATATACATTTCAAGAAATTGTAAAAATCAAAACCTCCTCCACAATAAATTTTTGTATAATTGGTTACATCTCCTCCCCAATAACTTGTTTGACTTCTGTATACATTTCTACCTAAAAATCTATGTCACAAACAATCATTTAGTAATTTTTCAATTCCGTTTTTATTCCCTATAAAACTTTATCAACCATTTAACCCTGAAGCAAAAACTCCTCAACCCTTTATTAATCCCCATCAATTAATCCAATAGTTCTTCATTTTTTACTACTGAATTTAAATTTTCATTCTTTACTGATTTTTTGGCTACTTTAGCAAACTATAGAGCTACTGAACTAAGGACATGGAAAAAGAGCGCATACTCTCATCCACCAAGAAAAACTATTACTTTCTTTCCTGCTAGTCATGATTCATCAATTCTATTCCGATCGGTAATATCATGTTTTGATCTTGCACCTCATCTATTTTGAAATGTTCTAGCATTGATTGCCTGAACAGGGTGAAGTTAACTAATACTTATACTCGACGTTCTTTGCAGTGATTCAGATGCATAGTTCCTTTTTTTTGTAACTTTAAAAATATCCCACCCATCTTTGATATATTTCTCGACGTAGGATACTATTTCTACCCACCATTGAACTCTCATTTCTTCCTCGGTTGTTGATGTGGTGTTTCTCTATAATCTTTTATGGTATTGGTGATAGTTCCTATAATAAAATTGTCTGCTGATAACTTGGCAATTAGTCGAGTGCCCATTATAGCTGTTTTCACGTGCTAACTCGTTTAGAATCACAGTGGCGGCTTCACAAACGAAGTAAAAACATGATTTGTGGGAGTTGCCTGCCTCTTCGGGAAAGGACTTTCCAAACTCTCGCCTTCTTCATCCCTATCGTCGATGTCTGCTTTATTTCTCTCTAGTTTGGAAAAGTTGGTGACAGGACCTGAGCCAGACAGCACCGTTATCATAAAAACATTTTGATGTTCCTCGGCATCCATTTACTATTATGGTAGGTGGCACACCAAATGTACAGTACTCCTTAATAAGTTATGAAGAGCTTATTTTTGAAGAGTTATTATTTTGCCAGCCTTTGGACAAAGCAATGCTTCTACTTTTTTCTTTTTTGCATTTTGCACACAATTCTCAGTTCACTATGTTTTGGAGCTTACTTGTTAATTTCATTGCTTCTCTTTCATTACAGCCTGATTAAAAAAACAAAATATTGTTTGGTGAAGAGCCACCAAAATAAAGGAGACACTGATGAAACCGTTTATATTGTATATTTATATATATTTGTACAAGAAGAATGCACTGGAGACGATTTACAGAGATTCGAAGCGATGTCATTAGACGTTATATTATTATGATGGGAATCGAAGACATGCCTTCAAAATTTGAAATTTTGGTTGAACGGTTTAATTCAACAAGCTTTGCTTTTTGAACAGTTTAGGAGGGCGAAAACTATTTCTCGGAAGGGACAAGTTCCGTTAGAAGTAACCACATTTCCACATAAACTTTAGTTGCCATAGATATGTGGAAAATTTGAAACCTGCCAGCTAACCCGTTTAGGAATTGTGCAGGTAGCCTAAGTAGAGAAAAAAAGGACTGAAACTGAGCATTACCATCATTTACGCTAGAGCTAGTACAAATGGTTATTAGACATAATTTGACTAAGTGGGCTGTAGAATATGCTTCCAAAATTGAAGACCTATCAAGCAAACGGTTCAAAATATGTCAAATTTGCTATTTACCAGCTGTGACATGTACAGTCTATATTATATAGACTTATGGTTGGTAGGCGGTACATTCTCTCATAGAACATCATATCTCATAAATGATGTATAGAATTACTGTAATACGTTTCTGATTGTGTAGTTTTAACCTTAGGATAGCTACTGTTCACATGAATCGCAGATATATTAGGTGAAGAGAATGACAAACCTCCTAATGGCGTATAACGACCACGAGCTATTCTGAAACTATCAATGGATAAGTCATGCAGCTTATTCAAATCAATTTCAGACATTACGTATAACTTACCAAATGGTTGTTTGGTTGTATAGATCAAGTTGGACCTATATGGAGGCTGATATCGAGCAGGAAATTCCATGTAAATTAAGTATCTTTCATTGCAGGATAAATTCCTTGTCATAAAATGATGTGATGTAAAAGTTGTAATAGGGAATGCTTTTGGATTTTGATCGTATCCAAAGTCATCAGTGACAATCTCTTGGATGATATCTGAAAAAAGAAAGGTGTTAGAAAACCTATCAATTCTAAACCATTATTTCTTGGTTCCATCTTTGATATATTCTAAAACTTTTTATTTAACCATTGTATGAAAGACCACGAAGAACTTATCATTGTTCAACACTCCACGAAGAGTGCTTGTCAGGTTTTAAACAGAAATTCAATCACTGCGTGTCGTCTAGAATACAATTAAAAAAACTTGATTTTTTCTTTTAAATAATCCAATCACACAAAATATAACACAGACCATTACTGTTTCGTGCCGTTTTTTAAATTAGCTTATATTTCACGAACTGTGACTGCCTCGGATACTTTTGGGCTAAAAGTTTGGGCCTTTAGGCTTTTCTGCTATGAGAAATTTAACTCCAACTGCTTTCTTTAATTAAAAAAGTATGGCTGTTCCATAATTTTATTATTAATTGGTAGAGATTCTATCATTGTAAAAAGTATAGTGGCTCTAAGCATAGGATAACCAACGACGTTGAGTGGGTTCTGCCAACACTCACGAGTGGCACTGCCAGTTATTCTTACGCATTATTAGCACGGCTGGCAGGTAGTGCTTATTAGAGTTTGTTTGCTCACGAGAATATAATAATATAATACACATTCTGGAAAAGGAACAATGCAAGTGAGAACCAATTACTGGAAACTCGTGTAACAAACTCTTTGAAATTGACTACAATAGCAATGCACCTTGCGAATCATCACTACCTTGCAAACTGTGTCTGGTTACGTGAATACGGCATTGTTGGCGGTCTATAGGTTTTGACTTTTGCACTTTCGTTTGTGAGCTAAAAAAAAATCCGTATTTCAGCTAAAAGTGAACAATTAACGATAGATTGTTAATTTTGAGCTCCCCTCCCCCCATGGGTGTCGAAATTGGCAGCATGTTACGATGGAAAGGCGTATTTATTTCGTAGATTTATTGCAGAGCAGAGTGTAGATAACTCTGTCAATGAAATAAACTTACTTCTAAGGATCATGGAGATTAACTTACAGCAGGGGGTTGCTCGCATACTTAATGCTTATTTTCTCAGTACCGGTAATAATTTTTTTTTAGATATCAGTAAACCGCAGGTATGCGTTTTTTACTGGTTCTGCGCCAAAATCTCTGCGGAAATGTCCCGTTAACGTTGTTTCCTTGAACAAACATGAGATATGGTTGTGACAAAGGAGTAGACAGAGAGAAGAGGAGGAAGAAGAGGGGGAGGAAAGGGGAGGTGAAAGAGACGAGAAGAGAGGACAGAAGAGGGGAAGGGGAGGAGGTGAGAAGCGAGGGGAAGTGGAGGGCGTGGCAGAAGGAGGAAGAGGGGGTGAAGAAAGGGAGTATAGAAGAGGCTGAATAGGGTGAAGAGAGGGGAGATGAAGGAAACGAGAAGTGAGGGGATTGAGGGATACGTCATGGGGAGGGGAGAAGAGAGGGAAGTCCTGTTAACATTTCCAGAATCTCGCTGAAAAAGTCCTTTTAACATTTTCCCGTTGAACAAAGGTGGGAGGTGTGTAGAAAGAGAACGGAGAGGAGAAAAGGGGGGAAAACGGATGGGAAGAGGAGGAGGAGAGGAGAGAAGAAATCCGAGGAACAGCGAAAAGGGAAAGGGGAAGGGGAGCATAATTAGGAAAAGTAGTGGAGGGACGAAAAAAGGGTATGTCCCATTATACGTATGGACATCGAACAAGAGATATTCGTATGTTAATGCATGGAGGAGGATCGCTCAGGTTATCAACAGGTCACATTGTGGACGAGTAAAACAATTAAATATTGCAAATACGATTTACATTCCTAAGAAGACCAAACATCAGTCTAAGCTAAGACCCCGGGACTCATGCAACATGTAACAATGAGTAAACAACAGGTGAAGCGCACAAGACAGATTAGAGTTCACTCGAACAATGAGTTATGATGCTTGGACGCAAGAAAAGTGACATTGTCGTTGCATCTTGTTCGAGCTAACATTGTCGGCAGGCCAAAGGATCAATCTACTACTACTACTACTATACTACTACTATTCCAAGGTCTTTGATCATTAGGCACCCTGCTTTGTGCTAGGAACGCCTGTGAAGACGTACATCGTCTGCGTGCTGTGGCAAGGTTTATTGTAGTGACTAGGGTTCCAATCTAATATCTGATACGCTCATTGTTTTGCATCATCATATTGCCTATGAGCAATTGAGTCTTACATGGTAGGAATGAAGGTTTATTACATGAGGTGCAGTGGAACAGTGTACAATGATGGCATAGTGGAGGAACATAATGTGCATACTGAGCATTCGCAAAAATTATTGCAGTTGCCGAGAAGTATACCGTGACCTGTTGTGTACTGTTTTTAGTAGTTATGAAGCTCGTATTCAAGAATCTCGGTATTTATCCGCCAGCGCAATCATATATAATGCGCTAGTATTTAGTTTAGGAAGGGCGTAAGACATTTGTTGCTGTTACTGTTAATTCTTGCTTTTTCACCCCATGTTCTCATTGTTTCTTTGATTATGTAACGGAGCGCATGGCTTCGGGCCCAGGCTTCGGAGCCATGATTCGCAATAAACCCTCTGTACTCTGATAATTCTTGTTGATAACCAAACTGGCAAGCTGACACGAGTGAATGACTTGTTTAGTTATTCAATGCGAGCTTCAGGAGGCCAGTTGAACTTTCCAAATTGTTTTCCTCGTAGGTTTACGTGATTACAACAACTGACTTACATAATGAAGATTCAACTACGACTCAATTGCAAGCTGGAACATGCTATATCTAGACACACACTAGTGTGCTGCCATCAAATGATAGACCTGGCCAAAGCATTGACTGAGAATTGACATAAATATGCAATTCTAATGCTCGTTTTTTTTTACAAACATAATTTAGCGGAGAATGGAACTACACGTAAAAAACCAGGCCGTACCAATGACAATAACAAGAAAGCGAAAAAAGCTAAAAAATTGAAGAACAAAAAAACGGCTTCAAATGTGCTAAGAACCCGCTTTCTAGGATAAATGCTTCAATCTGTAGAGACCATTACATAAACGTGTCCAAAGAAATCTACCACCATCGCCATCCCATAAGCCAAAAAGAATTTAAATAAATACAATAACTGCTTAGGCTAAAAATTCATGAGCCCACGGCTCATAGTGGGTAACAGTGGTTAGGACAAGTAAAGCGACCGTTTGAGAACGGAGGTCACAATTGAATTGTAGCATGGACAAAGGTGTTAAGTGACATTTTCTCCAAAATTGAGTTATTGCTGTTGTGATTGGTTTCAAGTCATGCCCTATCCCTGGTACAAAGATGCAGGCTCTAAGAGCATTACTTATTGAGATACTGGATGACAGAGGTGTTAAAGCACACTTACCCATCCGTTAAGTGCATCGGCAAAGGTGTTAAGTACGTACTTAACACCTATGGGACTCAATTTACCTTGTCTAAGCATACTTAACACCTTTGACTTCTCGTACGTTTCACATTTCCGGCTATGGCAACAGAAACGTTGCCAACAAACTGATCTTCCACATATTTGGTAGCTAAACATTCTTATAAAAATACATATTTGTTTTTGTTCTCCTCATAAAAACAGAGCAAAGCTCAAAATATGTTAGCCTGTAGGCTATAGCCTGCATGGAGTAAGGCAATCCAATAAGAATATTTTGAAATTTTTAAAACCAAGATAGTCACCTAGTATTCTGACTAAAGTGGCAATGCCTTATGCAAAACTTTCAGCAGGCTGCATTCTTCAGTAAGATCAATGGACCCACTTAAAACCATTTTGGTTTTTGCTACCCAAGAACTGCTCTATCATTTGGAATTCCTCGAAGTACCATACATACAAAATCTCAATTCACTAAACAGTAATGAATCGCAAGTCAAAAGCTACAAAGAAGAACATGTAGAGGACAGATACAGAAGAAGAGAAAGCAGATCCCCATAAATGCTACATCACCTTTCACATGCAAGAAACCACGCCACTTCCAAAACTAAGTACATCGATAGCATTTTACTTACACCAACTGTGGTTTTATAACCTATAGTTCATCGAATATACCTGATGAAGAGCAAACCTCCGTGATGACCTGAACCGAAAATGTGACATCACATGGGAGCCACAAAGTCTTAAACATTTTGTGGGCATTCATTCGGCTAAGCAGTATCTACGAGTTGCATGACCATCTTATATATATTCATGCCAAGGGCAAAATAAGAATTATAAACTAGTTTGCCTTGGAATTATTTACTTTTGAAGGGTATATTTAAATATATTGGCCACAAATTGCAAACTGTTGGGCACACATATTTAGATTGTGACAGACACTTTGGTAAGGTAAGAAAAATATGAAGAAGCATAAAAGGTGTTCGATCCAGATGAATATATAGAAATTATCTGCAAAGCCAACAAGACCAAGACCCATTCACTGTTGTTTATGGGTTGGATCAATATGTAACTACTGTGGACATTCATAAGGGCCTTGACTTTGTATAGCATACAATAAACGTCAATAAAAAGAAACTAGCTTTCAGGGATGAAGTAATTGGATTCGTGTGAGACAAAGTTGGTAACTATACATACAAGTACAGTCACACAGCAACGTACACCTGTGTAAATTAATCAGTCTCTTCTTTCATTCTTCAAAATATTACGTAGATTAACAACATTTCTCATTAGGTGCTGGCAGAATAAAAAACACAACAGCCTTTCATCCCTAAAGTTCATCGCAGTTTTATGGGAGGTTCATGAATATTAACGAATAACCCTTTTAATGAGTAACATTTTAATATTTTAATGAAATAATGCTGCGTACTTTTAAAAGTTTATTGTTCATTGCATATGATTGTTAAATTTGGAATGTATTATTAGCAACAATGTTTAGGTTAACAATGTTTTTGCTCAGTTTAAGTAAAATATTTGAGCACCTAACACCTTTTGTCACATTCTTTTGCATAAAGAATACACTGGCATACTACGTGGACAGAGGTGTTAACTACGTTCGGTACACATTTTATGGTACTTGTGTATGATATATCCTGAAAGTGTTTTAAGGCAAAGAACTTTGAATAATTGACTTCTGTTTGGGACAACAATGACATTTGTAGAAGCATTAAGCTATAGGAGTAGCCATTGTTAGACTTCAAAGCCCTTATTATCTCAATATGAACAAAATGTTACTTGACACCTTTGTCCTTGCACCACTTCAATTCATGGTAGTACGCTAGAAGCCATCAAGACCAATGCTCCGATTTACGCTCTTATTATTAAATAAATAATAAAAAAAACGACATAGGTTCCAGTAATACTAGTCTACTTAATAGGGCTAAACTTTCAGGCATGCAACATAACCACGGTCGATTTTCTTTGATGGCACGGGGAGGGGGGGGGGGGAGGGGTTTCGCGGGGGGGGCGGGGGGGGGGGGGGCGGGGGGGGGGGGGGGTGGGGG
>JAHWFP010038501.1:53298-74233 GCA_023313725.1 Lithobius niger
TCGCCCCCCCTCCCTTCCCCCCGAAATTTGATTTCTTTCCTTCCTACCCTTCTTTGTTCTTTTCTCCCACTTCTCATCCATCCCTGGGCGGAAACGTTGGGATATTCCCTATTTTGGTGTAGCCCCGGAAAAGTGACTATGAACTTTGATTGAAGTCTAAAAAAAAACCAATCACTGAGAAAGCCAGCATTCAGTAGGCAAGTAAGTCCGCTCATCAACGAAAGTCAGAACGTCGACACTGCCACATTCCACAACCAAATGAGGCAAATTGTCGTTATAATTGTTGCAACTCTAGCTGTTCATTTACCGGGTGTCAAAGGTCGCGCACGTGCACGAAGAATGAAAAACACGTTACTTTTAATTGTCACGGTAAACTTTAACTGTTGCTATTTAATTGTTGGATACTGATGATGCTGATCCTTGTGCGCTTACGGTATTAATATAGTAGATGAGCAGACTTAATGAGGGATTAAGATCAAACAAAGCTTCAATAATGCTGGTTAATGCCGGTTAACCAGCTGTATCAAGAGGGCGAGCAGGGTTAATTTTTGCCACGGGGCTTCTGTAAAGCTACAAGGAGGTTCACTGAGGTTCAGTGAGGTGAAGATCCCAGGGAGCACCACGGTCTCGGGCTATCTCGGGGTACTGTATGGGCTCTGTTGTTCTGGTGTTATAGTAAGTTAGCCATAAGATAGATGGGATCTATGTCACGGACTTGTAATAAATTATTTGAGATTTGAGAAAAAAGGGCAAGCGCAGACAATGACCACGGATATGCGCTCTAACAATTAGAAACAAACACAGTATTGCTTCAACAATGCTGACTCCGTAGAGTCGATTTGAAAAATTTCAAAGTTGGTTTCAAACAATAACTGCATGCACGATAGTTACGGCAGACTTTTCGCGCTTGGTATCAAAACGGAAAGACACGAAATTCAGCCACACTGCGTTGCTTGCCCTCCACTGAAAAAGGAGAGGTGAAGAGAATGATGGGAGGGAAATGGGAGGGAATGGGGGGAATGGGGTAGGGGAATGGGGGCTTCAAGAGGGTAGGGTTCGTTGGCTATTTTCATTTCATGTTCCCCAGTGAGGAATTTTGCTCACGCTTCTAGGAATCAGCTGGACGGGGGGGGGGGGGGATTGAGGCTAGACCGGCGTATGCTACGTCGGGGAACAACTAGTTTAGAGCTAACTTCGTTTCATTAGTTTCATTAATTATATTCCTTTGACTAGACTTGGTGGCTAAGTGGTGGTATAGGTCATCTTAGTTATCAGACGAAGCTGATTTTGCCGTCGGCTGGAAAGGAGACACCAACAGATTCAAGTCCAGTCTAGGCCGACCATGCTAGTGTAAGAAACCACCAGGTTCCTTCAACATCTATGAGACCTATTCTGAATATCATCTCGAATATTTTTGCTTTTCCCAAACAATGTTTTGTTTGCTAGATAACATCGAGCAATTTGAATTATCAATTTGAAATGATACAAATTTTTGGACCATGGGTTTTGAAAGAAACATTGTTAGTTACTCAGGAGATTTATGAAGCCCAGATATGGCGATTTTTAAAGTTTTTCTCCTCTGAAATCTTTAAAATACACAAAGAACAATTAAAAACAGTCGCATTCAGCATGTAAGAAAGAAAGAAAAGATTATAATGTATAATTTATAATAAATTTATAATTTATAATGTATCTTACCACTAGCGTATGATATTATAAAACTTTTTAGAGGTTATTATTGTAATTTTTGGATAGAATGTTTATCTTTTTGAGGAAGTAAATAAAAGCTGACGCAAACGAGTGGAAAATTTTAATTAACAGCACCATCCAGGGACAAGAAATAATACTAAAAGTTAAATGTTTGGATTTTTTAGGTGTTTAAAATACTATTGTTGTTTGAGGCACACCCAGTGTTAGCTATGGCGTTAGAAGGAAAGAGGGATAATTCTGCTAGAGAAATCCTATCGGAAATTTCTATGATCTTTTACATGCCACAATCGACATGAGAATGAGACATCACAGGTCCCATCTCTTCCCGAAAATGTCAGGGGTGGCTGATGACGAATTCATACCCGGCACCACTGGCACACAACACGATGATGCTAATCATCAGGTCACCTTGACACATAATGATATAGGCTATACTATACTATGGTAAGCAATATTCTTTAGATATTTTGGCCTTAGCACGATTTTAAGGGAATTCCATTCAATTAAAGCTACATAACATACTAGCTGCTAAACTAAAGAAATCTTTCTTTATAATATCAATGAATCTAAATTTAAATCTAAGTACAAAACGTCTGCCACATAGGTTGAAAGAAAGGCTTTTCCTTTATCGTAATGACTTTCATTGCTGGAGAGCTAAATTTCTCTTTATTAGTCGTTGTTTACCTTTTCAACGTAATCAATATCTCGAGTGTCGTTAATGTTCGGTAAAACCTTTTGATCCTTAATGAATTAGAAAACAAAAACGAATTGTTTCGATGCTTAAGGTTAGTTTTAACTGATCGAATTTAATAGTTCGAAGAATAAATGAAACCTAGAACATTGCTACTTTCGGTAGCAATGTTCTAGTTTTCATTTAACGTGTAAAGTATTATTGGGTGCGATTAAGTTGGCGAATGTTTTGGTGTGTTCATAGCACTCCTTTGAAGCTCCGAACCGTTCGGAACTTGGTGGTCCCTTTTACCAGTTTTGATTTTTGATATGATATCATTTCTTTTTTTTTTTTAGCCTGCAGATTTGTAATAATGTGCCACGTCAACTATAGCTTGAGAGGCCATTTTCCCAATATTTTAATTTCGTGTAACTAGTTTGAGAGTCCGAACCATTCTCAACTTAGTCGCCTCTTTATCAGTTAATGTTTTTGTTTTAATTTTGTTTCACTTTTTTTATTTAGTTTATATCCCTCCTTTGTAAGGCTGAACCAGTCTCAACTTCACGACGTCTTTACCAGAATTTGGCTTCATTTTGATATTTTGTTCGTTTTTCCTGAAGACACAATTTTTTTTGGCAACGTTGTTTATATTTGTGACGAAACACTAGCGTGTGTCTAGAAACGCAAGTCAGTATACACGTTGTCATTGTCCGAACTTGGCGTCCAATCACAGACGATGCCGACAATACAAACAATGGTTCTAACAATACTTTCTTACTTACACACTCTCCCTCGCCATTCCTGTTAAACTGCCAGGCTGGAAACCAGAAAGGTATGCAGTTCGTATCGTACTGCAGCCATTCATCCAATTTCGTAGCTGGAAGCCTTTCCGTTATTTCGGTGTCGATGAATAATCACTCTATGGAAATCAACATGGGGATGAGCGGACTAGATGAACGGACATGTGGACGAGCGTTGCTAGTAACACATTTGCAACGATATTGAGGATGCAAAACGAAATTTTGCATTGAAAGCTGCTTTCAGACTTTTCCACACAAACCTTGGTTAGTCAATAATACAAATATTAATCTTGACCCAGCTCTCGCCAGCCTTTTAAAATATCCTAAAATTTTGTGCACGTCGTGAAGCCGGTATTTTTATTTTAGCATAATCGCTCCGAAATCGGTGTGCTGCAATTACTCAACTTAAAAAGGCAAAAACATTTCTGAAACCGAATCTCACTCTGGATGAGATTACCACCTTAAGGAAACTTAAATCGAACCAAAAAAATTGCAATATGTAAAGCCGATGAATGCAACGCCACCGTCTTGATGAGCAAGCCCACGCTACATGCAAAAATTTTGACTGAACTTGCTAAAAGCCAACACGCTAAAGCAATTGCTAGTGTAAAGCGCTTTATCGCATACCTTGTTGAAAATTAAAAAAAAAACTTGATACTTCATTTCGGGATAATTATAAGAAAACAGATCACATACCACCTTGTAATTTCCCCCAAATTAAAACGCATAAGGACGGATTTCTGCTGTGGCTGGTCACTAGCGGGGAAAATTATTTAATTAATTGCCCCTGTTTAGAAAAATAATTATCCTAGGAGACCCGCACTACTCCATTCTCTCTAAAAATCATCGTTGATCTAGAAAATACTGATGCTCCCCAGAGTTCAAATTCGTTTCATTTGATGTAGTTGCCTTATTTCCATCTTTAGACAATAGCTTTATTTTGGAATGCATTCGAGATTTGCTTAACTTGTACTCCCCCCCCCCCTCAATGAACTGGGCTGAACCAATGAGGAGTTCCTTAATTCCATTCAAGTAATTTTTACTACGTCCTACTTTCATTATAAAGAAATATATATCCAACAAGAAAACAGTGTTCAAGTGAGAAGACCGCTATCCACGTTCCTAGCCAATACAGTCCAGCTGGATCTTGAATTTGTCTATAAATTTCCGTCCATCCAATACCACAAAAGATATATCGACGATAGCTGTGCCTTGCTACCATCCACAGATAAGAATCGTGCACTTCTTTTTTTGAATAAATTTCAAGGGTCCAAGAACACCCTTATGAAAAACTGTCATAAAATGCAATGCAAAAAATCGTGACGATTCTATGATGAATTGGGGCAATGACTTGTCTTGATGTTTTATGATTTTTAATGATCTGCTTTTATGATTTGTCGTGATCCATATCATGATTTACCATCATGTATAGCCACCATCATGAACATCACGACAAATCGTGATGGAAGATCATGATAAATCATGACTACCATTCATGACAAATGATAATAAATCATGACAAGTCATCGCCCCAAAATCATCATGGAATAATCATGATTTTTTTCATTGGATTGTCATGACAATTTCATGACAATTTTTCATAAGGGCAATGCCCTTTCATTATTTAGACGTGACTGTAATAATTACCCACCTAGGAAATTGAATTTATACATTTTAGGAAGCCAATGCAGACCACACGCACAATAGATTTTTCGTCCTACTCTGATCCTTTGCATTCAGTTAACGTCGTAAAAAGTGATATTAGGCATTTGCACATAACCAATACAGCAACTCTCGAAAAAGAGGTAAGTGCACCTTGCAGAAATACCTAGTCAATCGTTACCCGTTTTACTCCTTGACTAGCTTAATAAGTGCAGCCCTTCAACGAAGCAAACAAAGCTACATCAAACCAGATTTCTATTTTTTCGTTTCCTACTTCCAAGATATTACTGAACCACTTAGAAAAATTCTTGCAGAAAATAAAATTAGATTTATTTCTAGCAATCATCCCAATTTAAAGCGGGTCACAATACCTGAAAAAACAGGTGATAACCAAAAATACAGAACATCGGACACCCTGCTCCCGCACAGCATGCGGTGCCACCTATTTGGGACAGTCGCAACAGAAGCTTAGAGAAAGATTCACAGCACATAAATCCAATTTTAAATTAAGAAATGAAACAAACTCGTTAGTACAGCATTGCACTGGAACGGGAACCTATCCAGATGGGTTAAATACAGGGCACACACCAAGTCTGGAGGAAACAGCCATCTTTTTACTGACAATAAACTTCGTTCATGAATTAACCTGGAAACTCTCGTCATCCTATCTCAACTACCTCCCGTGCTTTTATCAGATTATGCCTGAAAATAAAAATATCAAGGAATACGTCCCACTTCTGCATAAGCTTGGAATCACTAGGTTTGCATCAAACAATAACCCCAACAACTCCCCGAAGCCGTATGTTTTTCAATATTCAGCGGCTTATGCCAAAAATTCGGCTAATATTATGCTAGCTGGAAATAAATTCGGCCGTTTTCTACTAAATTACAGTTTAAATGTGGCTACTTGGGATGTTTTTGCGTTGTGTCAGGTCATTATTATTTTAACGGAGATAAAAAAATAATTATTTATTAACTTAATGGAAACACTAAAACTACCCTACTTTCCGTCCTATTGTACGATTAGCAAGTTTCTTCAGATTCAAGTTTTCTATGCTCTTAGACGATTGTCTCTCATCACATATCAAGTTTTCATGCACAAATTTTACAATGTTCTCTTCGTACACAGATCTGTTCGCACTAAAAAATTAATTGAATTCGCAAGCACATTTCGTACGTGCTAAGGGAGCGTTCACAACTTACGTAACAGTTTTCTACCAATTTAGACCCCTACGACCCCTTTTGTAACACCATTGTAACACCCTAGGCATATCTACCCACCTAAAATTAAATGACTTTTTTTAACCCGCCCACCCCCCTCACTAATTGTGTACTTTTTTTTGGATAAATTCGTTTTTATAAGCTGTACTGGGGACGTAATGACCAGTGATTTTGGAAAATTTTAATAAATTTAATTTTTCCCCATAACCACTGACGTTGCAAACAGGAGTTAGAAAAATAATTTTTGCTAATAAAGCTTAACGAACTTCCAGGCATTCCATAGTTTGTGAACGTTCCCCAAAAGGACTGAAAGAGCGAACAACGCACCTGGCGGAAGGTGTCTGCAATCTAAAATATTCGCGTTGCAGCCTGTAGTCTGTTTCACAAAGGGAGCACTACCTAGCAGCATGATCGGTTTCTCTATTTTCTTTCTCAACATCACGGCAATTAAACAAAATGCAGAGGCTCGTAGCGTCGTATGCGACTAAGGTGAAGCAATATGACAGTACATTTTTTTGGCGGTAAATTAAGAAGTCGGTCGAGTATAAAGACTGCATTTTTAATAATATATTTATAAATTATAATAAAACAACATTGTTTTAACCTACAGTATACAGAACATTTTTGGCTTAAGCCGTGTTTTTTTTTTTTGTGGCGGCTAGTCTAGGCTTTAACCGTAACTTTTGCGACGCTTGTCGGCTTACTAAAAAAATTATGCATAGCGGCTGGAGGCGGTGGCATCGGGGATTACCCCCACCTTCTACCAAGATAGTATATAAAGTGAATCACCAACCACCTGACTTCACCTTTCTTCTGCATTTGCAGAGGTGAGGCCGATTGGTCTCCTAATGCTTACCTGTTTTGTCCAGGTTAAGCTTACGTTCTTTTTTAATCTTTTTAATTGTTTTCCTAAGTTTTATTTCCAACTTATAATATTTTACAACCCTATGCTGAAGCTATCATAAACTGTATTTTGCAATGTTGATTAAACTTTTGTGGATTTAGTGCACCTGGTGACGAGGTGAAAGTAACCTCGAAACGTCGTGCTTTTCATGTGTTTGTTGTCCACTGCTTGGCTGTTTTGTTCTATTATCATTATAGTGCTTGTTTTACTTCATGCTAAACATGAAGATTGTTACAATTCTTTGTTATGTTTTATTGTTAAGTTTTTGTTTGATCTACCCTCGAGAAGTGATCGGATAGTAGAAGCTAATCCTGTTACATAGGGGATACAGCTGAATTTAGTGCAGGGATATCCGTGAAACTCTGGAATTAGAGCATTTTACAAAAGAAATATGATGGATTTGGATGTTTTATACCTTATCACGTGCTAGGAGGTATAGGGTATTAAAGGTAGTTTTTCTTTGCCTAAGCAAAGACTTGGGGGAGAGGAGATGTAACCGGCTGTTTGCATGGATAGCAAGACGCAACACGAAGCCTACACTTCGCAGTGCGCCTTGCAGTTACATGAGCTGTCGAGCGCCCGTCCAATTACCGCCTAACACAGGAAAGGGCCGAACGTCAGCTGCGAGGCAGCGAACCGGCCCCATTGCTCAACCAGCTGGAACCAGATCGCTGCAGGCAGCCTGTCACGTCACGTAAATCCTGGTGGAATCTCCCTCTTCGGCCAGTATAAAAGCTTGCGGGATTGGAACCTTTCTCAGTTGGTGTTGGAGAGTCAACTCGAAAGGTTGTCACCTTGAAACTCTCTCGGGCTGGTACAGGCTGCATCCTGGACCAGTGACCAATACGTTATACTCTGTGCATAGTCCCTTACCTGTGCAGTAAGAAATGAATTGGAATTGAGTTCTTGGACTTGAAACACTAATCGTCCATTTTCTGAGCAGTGACTACTGTAGTATTACAGTGTGCAAATTTGTAGGCTTACTATTTTATTATTGGAAAGTTCATGTTATTACTACCAAATGAAGCAGTAGCTCAACAGGTACAATGATATTTATAAAATGGTACGTTGATATATCAATAGTTTCAAAAGTGCGGGTCATTCAACTGCGTATGGCTCGCACTTTGCTGTAACAATGCAAAAAGCATTATTAGACTATTTTTTTTCCGGGCGAATAGCTCGCAAAGCGGGTATTCAGCAATGATAGCAATAGAAAGACGTCAAGGGCATCAACAAACTTATAACTCCAATAGTAGTAAGTGACTTACTTATCCCATAGATATCATCTCCCTCAGGGATGCAATCCCAATTTATGCCTATGATTGCACTGTTATTGGCCAAACTCATAAGTTCCAGAGTCGGTATACATGGTTCTGCTGAAGTAAAAAAAAATCAGATATTATTACACAGTTTAAAAAAAAAACAGGAAACGGGGGGAAACAATATTAGTATATATTTTTTATGGCCAATATCAGTAGACTGTTCGATGCAAAAGGTATTTTTCCTCAGTGTGCTGTACTTTGATCTTTAGTGTTCGGAACTTTTACCCACACAATGACGTAAGAAACTAACTCGAAGGACGAAAAGGAAGTTTAATGAGGGTTCCCTGAGAACCCGAGGAAAGCGAGCAAGCACGGCCGAGTGGTTTGAGCCGTGGTCTTTAACAGAGAATTTATTTCCTTTCCTGTTAATTCCGGCCGTTGTTGTGTGCCGTCAGTAGCTGAAGTGGGGCTTCATTAGTCCCGCTTGGTCTGTTATTATCCACCCAAAACCAAAACTGGTTTAAGAGAAACCGCCTAGTTTCCCAAAAGGGTCGGCCTTTGAAAGTTGTGATATCATTCAACCAGGGAAAGGCCGCCAACGTTAATCCTATTAGCCAAGTTAAACGCACTTACTAATAGTTCGAAACTTAAATGAAAACTAGAAGATTGCTACTAGCAATCTTCAAGTTTTCATTTAACGTCCAAAGTATTATTCGGTGCGATTAACTTGACTAATAAGCTTAACCTTGGCGGCCTTTCCTTGGTTGAATGATATCAATCACTACTTTCAAAAGCCGACCCTTTTTGGAAACTTGGCGGCTTCTCTTGTACCAGTTTTGGTATAAGAGATATCATTCACTCAGGGAATGGCCGCCAAGGTTAATCATATTAGCCAACTTAATTGCACCGAACAATACTTTGGGTGTTAAATAAAAACTTGAAGATTGCTACTAACAGTAGCAATCTTCAAGTTTTCATTTAACATTCGAACAGTAAGTGAGATTAACTTAGCTATTGGATTAACCTTAGCGGCCTTTTCCCTGGTTGAATGATATCACTACTGTCAAAGGCCGACCCTTTTTGGAAACTTGGCGTCTTCTCCTATACCAGTTTTGGTTGAATATCACAACTCTCATAGGCATGTTTATGTACAAAGAATCCCATGGTCTAATCGTCTCCTCTACCTTTTTTGCCTAGAGGTAATTTATATATATAAAATTTCTCATTCATAATTTTCACATTTGCCATTGCTATTCCAAATAGAATAAATAACAAGCATAAGAGTATGGTAATTGCAAGGCCTTAATAAGTTCCTATATATAGAATAAAAGACACCCTGTGTCTTAGTGAACCAGTAATGAGAAATTTTTTCGGAACGTGGTCCGAAGCCAAACACCTTAATCCTTGCTACAAACTTAAACTTACCTCTAAACTTAACTTACAGCATAAGTGAACCACCTATTTGCAAAAAAAAAATGTATTCTGACAATTAGGTACTGAAACGATACGCGTATAACATTTAAGCATGTTATAATATACTGTTGAATGACAATACAAACAATGGTTACAGCAATAATTTTGCACTTACGCGTCACTTCAGGACCATATGCTTCTACCTGCAACCCCCATTTTAGAAAAAGGTTCTTCCCCATATTTGGCAACTTTCTCTAGTGAGCTATACAGTTGTCTTTATATTCTATGAGACTTAACATGGGAGTATGTGGACTAGTTAGTTACTAGCTAGTTACTAGTTACTATTAACACAAATCAACATTTTTGAGGGCACTTTTTCTCCATAAACAACACGTTCCCACATTTTACTGTTGAAGTTTCTTCAGTATTGGACCCAAGACAACTGGTTCACCACACGTAAGCTTTTATGCCTAGTTTTTATTTTGAGATCGGTTTATTGAAAGTCATAGGTAATAGGCTAAGACTGAAATTTGTGGTCCATTAAAACACTTTTAATTTTTTTAAAGTGTATGCATTGCTTTTTTTTGGCCCATCAAATCTGTCATTTAATACCTGCATTTTTTGCACAATTTCCAAGAAAATAACGTTTTCTTTTCTATTATTTGTGTATGATGATTTACGACGCTTTTTTTTTTATAAATCAATAGTTACTAATAATAGCCTTCAAAAATATTGTTAGGTTCTTATTTCACAACAAATGAAGGGTCGAACTTGTGTGTTGCTTATTATGAAAACATAAACCGATTCTTCTGCCGATCATCATTTTGTTTCCTAATCTTCTTTCCAGGAAAATTGTCCCTTTTATCGTCGTGGGGCACATAATTCAGTTTGATTTCGTGTACCGTAAAAATAAAAGACCAAACCTTTGCAATAAAAGATACTCTGTCTCTTAGTGAACCATTCCATTCTGTAATTTAATTGAGTCCTTAGCCTAGTGCCATACGCCCCAAACCTAAAAGAAATACACTACACACTACACCAACAACAACAACCAAACCCCCAACCAACAAGTAACCTTAGCAACCTTAGCGTAGAACCCGCTTGCCTGTCCACCTCCTCTTCTCCATCAAGGGAAAGTCCCAGTGGGCAGGAAACCCACGGCTGTACAATCCCCACTACACATCACTCACAATGCACGCACTACTCGCACCACTGCAGGGAAGTTCCAGCGGGTACAATCAATTGCAGTATGTCTTGAACAAACACCCGATCACCTACCAACAAGCTCTTCGCTGCTTTACAATGCACTTCATACAGCACTCCGGGCAACCCACCTTCTCTTCCCCATTCAGGGAAAGTTCCAGTGGGCAACTGGCAACACCACAAGGCACAGCAGAGTCTGTCAGTCATCACTCAGGGATGCTCCAATGTCACTACTCCACACAGCAGGATGAGAGTGAGGAAGGGGAGGAGGGGGCGTGGGGGCTAAGCGTCTATTCTTGCTTCTACGAAAAACGACGCAATAGCGTGCAGCCTAACAACCAGGGCGGACCCATTGCATGGGATAAGAGGTCGCCGAATGCCGGGAAAGCATGCAACAAATTTTCGACAGGCAACAAGAACATGCTCAGGCATCTCAGCCACTCAGACACAAGGGGCATAGTGGAGAGTTTACCCAACCATACCGAAATATGTGCACCCGCAGCAATGTGAAACCGACCTGAAGCCGCGACAAAATCCTCGCGTCACGGTACAGCAGTTTATCAATGTTCGATCTGTTGGAGCACACCGGATGCACTGCAAACAGAGTCCTGCCATCACGAGCAGCACTCCAGGCGTCCTGCCAGTGAGCCAGGAACCACTGCCGGACAGCTACTCGCCGCGTATGTACAGAAACCATTGGATACAGTTGCGTGCAGGTACTCCGCGCGACATCACGTGCCAGCCCGTCCGCAACTTCGTTACCGAAGTTACCCCTATGGCCACGCACCCACTGAAAAGAGGCTACACTTGATCATGACGTGACCAAAACTTCCACCCGATTGAGTAAATAATCGAATCCCTAACATCGAGGCACTCCCACGAACCACGCAAAAGTCTATAAGCTGCCTGGGAGTCCGTTAAAATAGCAAAGGAAGGATGGCACATGTCGAGAGCGATATCAAGCGCCACAGAAATCGCTTGTAACTCCCCAATTGTGCTAGACGTTGTATCCCGCACAACACGTTGGCACTCAACCTTTATGGATGGAATTACTACACCAATACCTCCGACGTTCGTTGCTGGGAGAAACGAGGCATCACAAAACACCTCACACCCAGCCGCACGAGACAAGAACACAGCCTGCAGGTCGTGACACCAAGTCCAAGGACTCGGGGGCCTGGCGCATGCTACTGTAGCAGAGCTCGACACCTGGCGCAGTAGAGAGTCCCCACGGCCAGCTTTACCAAGCAAACTCCGCGTGTGATCGCTTAGAGTCCCTTAATCGCTTAGAATTCTGCCAAACGGGTCATTCTGGCCCCTATTGAGATTACGAAGACAAAGCGTAACCAAAAGCTCTCTAGCTCGCAGCTCAACTGGGAGTTCATTGCACTCAACGCACAGTCCACTCACAGGCGTAGTTGCCACACACCCAGAAACGACACGCAGGCACACATTCACTGCGACCTGAAGTGAGTATTCGTGACGATGCATACCACTTAAAAACGGCCGGGAGTAATCCATTACCGACCGGACATTTGTTCGGTACGTCACAATGAGTGCACCCCTCACAACGCCCTTGTACGCTAAGTGACGCAGTATTGCAGCTCTCGCAAGAACCTTGTTACGGATTCTACTTACATGTAAATCCCAGGTAAGCTTGGAATCTAGGACCAACCCCAGATACCTAACATTCTCCTTCGGGCTCACCACTTGAACTCTAACTCTAAGAGTCACCGACGGCTGACCAATATTGGTCGTGCGGGAGATTACCACAAGCTCTGTTTTGGCTGGAGCCAACACAAGAGTCCATGCTCTTGCAAGAGACAGGCAACCCTGTCGCGAACAGCATGTGCTTCATGCGCCAAAACCACAAGATTACAGCCAACAAACCAAACAGCCACATCATCCGCGTAGCAGACGATGTTCGAACGTGCACCTACCTCGATCAGGACATCGTTGATGGCCACCACAAACAACGTAGGGCTGAGGCAACTCCCTTGAGGGAGGCCACTGCTTGTCGATTCCGTGGCCGACCAATACTCCCCAACATGAATGGCAAACGTTCGCTCGCCAAGAAGCGTCACAATCAATCCAACCAGGCGCTCACTGACACTCAATCCTCGCAGGGAAGCCTCAACCCAGTGAATGAAAACCGTGTCATAGGCTGCCAAAATATCTAAGAAGACAGCCAACACAATATCCCCGCGCATCCACCCCTCTCTGATACTAGAAAGCAGGAATAGGATGGAGTCCTGGGCGCTCTGATTCTGCCGGTAACCAAACTGGGCACTAGCCAGACAGTCCTGGTATTCCAAGTGCCACTCCAAGCGCTAGACAATTATCCATTCAAGCACTTTCCGGATACAAGACAATAGAGGTATAGAGCTACAGTTGTTTAGCTCGGACCACGTGCTGCCCTGCTTGTGCACAGGAACCAGCATAGTGAACATCCACGACAGAGGGATTTCTGCTCCTCTCAAAGGTTCACAAAAAAGGGGAAGCACACTGCCACACGATGCTCCAACATCTTTCTTTAAGTCAATGTAGCTAAACCTATCCACACCAACAGCGCTAAGTTCCTACACTTTCGCAACACCGACCTGAACTCAGCCTGTACCCTTGGCAGATCACCAACTTGTGACAATGACATAGTCGAGGCTGACAACACAGGCAGAGTTGAACCGCTAGACCGTGCATAAATTCTAGCATACCACATATTAAACGCTTCCGCCATCTCGCTACCACGGAGGACCACCCTACTCAGACTCGGTGGAGTAGGGAACCAGGAACCCAGGAAGTCGCAGACTGAGCAGCACCTGGCCTGAGCAAACGCCAGGCAAGCGTGAGCGAGCGGGATCCACCAACCCTCACGCATAGCCTTTCACCAAATCCTACATTTGGTTGTAAGTACAAAATTTAAGTTTATATAAAAATGTAAGGTTATATCAAAAATTGGTCTGCATCTGGCCAGATCTGGCTGGACATGGCCAGACCTGGCTGGATACGGCTAGATCTGGCTAGATACGGCCAGATCTGGCTGGATATTGCCAGATCTGCCCAATCTGGCCATATCAAGCCAGAAGTGGGCCAATTTTAGATATAGCCAGTTATGGCCAGATCCAGCCAAATCTAAATTAGCATCCGATGTTTAAAAAATTTACTTGTAATTTGGCAATTAAAAGGTGTGATTTAGCAACCAATGGTGAGTAAAGGCAAATATTAATCTATACTAATGTACAGTGTACTAATTTTAATTTAGTCACTTTGTGCCGAACAGAAAGTTCGTCAAGCTTACAACTATACCAGTGACTCAGTTTATTTTTGCAATGAAAATGTGATGTATCGGAGTTAGGGTAGGCGGCAAATAATGTTATAATACTGCCATCAGTTAATAAAAAGGGAAACAGTGGCAACATTACTTGCTAGCCTTAAGGGCACTGGTCTATAATATGATGAAGCAAGGTAGCCTAACGATTAGTATGACTGTTGCATATGCACAAGGTCCCATGTTTGGGTCAGACGTCAGCAACCCTGGCATTTTCAGGAAGGGCCCATTGATACGTCGTGTTCATGTCAATTGTGGCATATGAAACATGCAGGAATTGCAAATTTGAATTACCTAGGAAAATTGTCCCTCATCATACCTTCTAGCGCCATGGCTTCGGCTGTGGTAGCGATGCTCGTGCTGCTCTTGGATTGGCATCGTCTACTTTTATCCAAAACTAGCAACCGATCGGGCATATCCTATCCTTTTTACAAACCGTATTTTTTTTCTACTGTCAGTGTAAATATAACCAAAACTTGATAGCGAACTAGCCTACGCAAAAATCAGGGGTGCAGAATAGGACAGAACGCGTAGAACGAGGCTCGCAGGAAATTTCGGTGAACTGTGGAATTTCTCCGAAAAATGCCTTGCTTGCATAGTGAAAGGCTGAGGAAATTTGAAAAATCTATAGGAAAATTTTGTGTGAAATTTTGTTCCGAAAGAATTTTTTGCACCCCTGACAAAAAGGTTTGGCTAAGACTTAGCTACTTGCATTGGTTTAACATTTTTGCTGTTGGTGTGTAAGTATCCGTATATGATTTTAAAAAGTGGTATTGGAACCTGGCCAAGTAGCCTAAATATTGTTCTCAATCGTTTTTCTTAAACATTCAGTGTGTGGGCTTTAGTTTTATTTTTTTGCATTACGGGTCCGTTCTTGCCAAGTAGCCTGGGAAAGATTTTAGCTTCCAACTAGACATCAGCAGCTTTCAAACATGTCTGAACAAGTTTGAAATGGTGTAGCCTAGGCCTATTCGAATGTCAAAATAGATCAAATTTTGGGAAATTTAACCTATTCAATACCACTTTTTAAAACTGGCACGCAAAGTAGGCTAGGCTATCAATAAAAAAGTTCCTATATCGATGCTTTAACATGTCAGCAGCATAAAATGAAACGATGCAAAATAGTATGTTTTTTTTTTCTTAAACTGGAGCGGTTATGCATTCATGCTTTAAAAAAATTAAGTTTGGTTACCATACCTTCCCCATGTTTTAGAAGATTTCCCTATAATTTTCCAGCCCACACTATGAGGTTAAAATAACGCTACTGCATATAATATAAACTACGAAACAAAGATTGAACTTCCTAAAATTGGGTTTGACTTTCTAAAAATACTCGATTTTGTAAAATTTTCCTGATAATATAAAAAATACGCTATCGATTATCGACCTACACTAGTTTTCATTTCAATGTTACGGCAACCAAACTTCGTTTTCTTAGGAAACAGTGCAATTATGTCACATATGCTGGAAATATTTTTTTAATAGGCTAGGCATAATTACAATACTTTTTTTCAATTGAAAAATAGTCTTCGTTAACTAAACCTGGTTGCGAACCAAGTATTAAAGCAGAAAAAGCAAAATAGAATTGTTTCTAGGCCTAGCCTACTAATTTCAAAAAGCCAACAAAAAAAAGAAATCCGATGTAGCCTACATCAACAGAAAACTATTAACGAAAAATAATGCTGTCTAGTTGTACAAGTAAAATGTAGCTTGCTTTCATGGTTCATTCCAGTGATCATCTGATGTGTATTTGCCCCGCTGTAAATACCACCATACCTAATATGGTAGGACAACATACTTGTTTGAAGGGCGCTTGTTTTTGGTTCGAAGGAATGTCACTCCATGAAATAACCTAACAGTAGCCTAGTAAAAAAAAGTGGCTTAATCTTACTCTACTGTACTGCACTAGGCTAGTTTTTATGTACATTTTGGCTGTTGGTTTATTTCCTACTTACTTTCCAAGTGCATATAGTCAACATTCTTGTAGATTAACATCACCGTCATTTACTTTGGTTTTAGGACAATATTCCCACAGCAGGAGGTGTAGGAAAACCAAATATCTAGTAAAACCCTAGTTGGTTGCATACGAATTTCCAGTGGCCTTATGCTGTCTCCTTCGTCAGGCCAAGCCCAGAATTCTGCTCGCAACAGCTCTAACAAACAGGCAGTTTGTTGAAGCTGCTTCAAGCAGAATTCTGGGTTCGGCCTGAAGAAGGTGGCAGTAAAGTCACTAAAAATTGGCCTGTAGTTGACTATTGCACGATGTTTGTTATTGCGTGACCCGGCTGTGCGAGTATAGTCAATATTCATCGACAATATATGTTGTGAAATCGTATCTTCAGGGTTTTCAGGTTTACATTAAGGGCCCCCGCGCACTAGGCTACCAAAAAACATGGCGATGTGCCACGCGGCCACCCTTCTTTTCCCTTGACAATTCTCGATCATGTGGTGGAAATGAATGCGGAGCAAGAATTGTCGCTCTGTGGTCGCCTGCAATGCACACCGCCCGGGATTCCAGTGGCGGTGCAACATATACAGTAAGTATTCTCATTGGCCGCAGGACCTGGTTGCCTAGTGCGTGGGGGGCTCTACGTACACTTCAGTTTTGTGGTTTCAGAGTTTCAAATATAGCCTATGTAGGATAATCAAAACTGATCTTGTGCAGCATATAAAAAACATTAGCTTGGTTCTATTTCGCAAACTTCAATTCAGTAAAATAAATGATTTTTTAAAAATGCATTTTTTAAAACAAACTTTGACACCTAAGGCTTTCTTATGCAATCTTTCACATGAATTGGGGCAAATAATGCGTAGTACAAATTAGGCCTTACAAAAAAAAATCTTGCTTCTGGTAACTGGTGAGAAAAGTTGTGGGGGGGGGGGGGGATTTTATGTCCTCTGAAAACTTAGCTCCACTTTTCTTCTTACTTTATGTAAAACAGTGAGAAAAGTGAGAAATGGTTAAAATGGAAAGAAATGTTTAGTAAAAAATGTTTTCATTAAGTTTTTTTAAGGATTTTACCACTTTGGCTCGTTTTTTTTCAGGGTAGCTTTTCTTCCTACCCCCCCCCCCCCCCCCGCTCTGGAGATCTGGGGGAGAGATACATTTGAATCATGAATAAAAATAGTGGGCCTCGTCACCCAAAACAAGTAAAAATAATTACGAAGATAAGCCCAGTAAAAAATAAACCAGGCCGGAAAGGAGGAACAAAATTCCAATTACACTGTGGCCAAAAGTGATGAATTTATAATTTAAAAGTATTAAAGGGAAGTCAAAAAGGTGGAACCAATCTATTTTTTAAGTCAAACTGAATTTTTATATGTTCCTCAAAATTAAAAAAAAAATCACACTAGAATGAACTAAGTTCTTTCATTTCCATTTCTCAAAACATGCAAATTTTATGAATTACTGTATATCGTACCCGAATATTATCATGTCGGTACTACAAATCTTACTGAAAGATGCACTGATTTATCGCTCTAACCCCTTTTACGATTACCGAGGTTACCAGTAACGTGGCGTAAAGTTTTTTCCAATTCATAAATATGTATGCAGCTCGCGTGTCACAGCTATAGTTTGTTCCACATTATGTTTTCAGAAAACTGACTGGATGATGACTCGTTTCCTTGCTGTAAGAGTGCAAAAACATGTGGATATCACACTTGTCGACTCAACAAACTTACTGTTAGAGTTTACGAATGGGACGTTTACGGATTCTTTGCACTCGTAGTGGAAGAAAACGTGGCGTCATACAGTCAGTTTTCTGAAAACATAATGTGGAACAAAGTATAGTCTAAGCACAGTAGTATCTCAAAGAAATTACTTTTATCTAATAAAACACACAAAAAAAACCGATAACTGTACTAGATTTGTCGGTCACTTGGCCACACAGTTCAGCCATCCATTCTAGTCCTGGTATTGCAAGGTCGGTAACGAAAGCTTTCAAGGTCAAAGCCAGTCAGCACGGAGAACACACCACGACACAGCGATGTACTATACATCGCAAGCCACACAGAACGTCCTCATCGTTCGTCGAAATGTAGTGTTTGATCATCAGCAGTCCTTTAAACACAGCTCACTTTTCGGATCACATTCTTATGCGAACAGAAATCCTATGCAAAGGTTCAGAAATTTACAGCAACTTCAGCATCACGGGGGTGCGCCATTTTGGATCGGCAACTCCTCCAAGTTTTAAAAGCAAAGACAGCGGGGATTGTGTAGCTAAGGATCACGTGATCCGTATTTGAGCAATCGGATTAATTAACACAACAGCAGGTAGGAGCATCTCCAACGTTTGTATGGTGACCTTTTCACCGTAAAGCCTTCACCAGACAGAAGAAAATTTCGTGAGAAGCGATGCGTTACTACGTTCAGTACAAGGTCAATATTGGTGCAATCGTATGGTTGGTGCTACGTTAAGGACTAATATTGACGTCTTTGATTCACCATCTTGGGTAGTAGTACAGACGCGAGCTGCCAGCCTGGTTAGGGCTATACAGTACGCACCTGCGCGCTCGCACGCAGCTTTTAAAATTCTGAAGTCGGTTTCCTAGTAACCATGGAAACTATTCAAAACTTTCGATGACTCTTATTAAACCAAGAGATTATATTTATTTCAGTCTGCTGATTAATGCTACTAGTTTAAATTAATAAAAAGCGATACTTGGCATTTGTAAGAAACAAAAATACTATATTTACAAACGCGAATTTGTGGTCATTTTTTTTTAGTCTTACTGATACGTTCTTGATCGCATTACGTTCTTTCAGGCAGAAAGTAATATTGTTCGTTACTAGTAAAAGGCTGAGCGAGCGAATATGGCCAAGTCAGTTGTTCACAGGGCTGGAATAAGGTGGGTGCTTTGGGTGCTACACCGCGCCACAGGCCTTACGGGAGTCTCACGGTCACGAAAGTAATAAAAATAGATTACTATTTTAAATACTTTTTTTCTCTAAAGGAATTTCGTATCTAATGGTTTCAACCCTCAGATAATTTTTTTTAAATATCCACTATTTTATGGTCTTTATGAAAGTAATTGTTTAAAATAATTGTATAGTTTCTTGATTTTATTATATCTTGTAATCTTTGTATAGTTCCTTAGTCGAGATGTCAGAATTTACTTTCTTAAATAGAACCTTAAGAAGTTTATTTTGTGTTCTTTGACGTCTGTCTATTAGGCACCCTTGAGCAAATCCATAAAATTCGACTCCATACCTGATATGGGCGTCAAAAACTATTTTCTTATATTTTTCATTTCACACATACTTTAACCTGTAAAACAAGGGCAGAAATCTTCTTAATTGTTTAATCAATGAATTTATATGCTTTTTAAAATTCCAAGATTGGTTAATATTTAAACCTGGGTATTTTACTGCTTTTGCCATTTTAACACTAACACAAAATGTATTCAAAATAGAGAAAGCATATGCAAAAATCTTAAGCCATAGCACAGCCGAGTGCAGATAAGGAAATATTTTTTACTCGAAAGTTTTTAATAGCTATTTCTTGAAAGGAAAGTTTACAACGGAAAGGTTTCCCATCACGTTCTTAATTTGCGCAGGAATTACTACTAGGAACCAAAAGTGAATTCCTTTTTTGCTTTTTTACGAAGTAAAAAATTTGTTGAAAATTGTTTAAACATTTTTAAGAATCTCCAAACTACACCCAAATGTACCCAATTTATGATTATTAAGACAGGGGGGATTGGGGCTTTATCGTACGTCGACGGCTACCATAGAGACCCAACGACAGACCTTAGTCACAGTGCAGTGGTCCGGGTTGCCACTGCGCCACCCATTACAGAAATGTTAAACAAACCCCCGAATCTAGATCTTGACGTATACCAGCATCTGCTGCAAAAATTGAAAAACTCCGGTTACGATGACAGACTTATCGGTCAACTGACAAGCCATGGCTTGCAGAAGGTGGAAACGGTGACAAACACCATAAGATGGTGAAAATCAACAACTAATTGACAGACTGTAAGTCACCAGTTACTAATGACATTCAGGATGGTTAATCTCTCTCAAAGGAAAGCTATGACTAAGTTTGGCGTCAACACTATACAACGGGATAGCACCACCTCTTCCCGGCAAATGTGGGCTCAAACTGAGATCCATTCCTGGACTGTGCCTTTAATAGCCAGCAACTTATTGCCGTCTTGTTTGTATCTGGCTTGCCAAGCAGTGTGCAATCTCAGACGAAGATCTGGAAAGGCGTCCAAAGGAAAAATGCATAGATCCCGATCTATAGGACCAGAAAGGGCCCCTTTACTTGCAGCATCAGCGTGCTATTCCCAACGATCCCTACAAAGCCCAGGAGCCACCAGAAAACCAGATTTTCCCTCGCCAGGCTAGCGGGGAAGCGGAGCTTTTATTCGCTGTGTCAAGGGGGGGGGGGGGGTCAGACAGTTGTATTTTTTTTATTTATATATTGTTGCTTACTTTCAAGTTGTATAAAATAAAATAGAACGTGGAATATGATGGCTAAGAATTTCCTTATATAGAAAGATAAAGTTTTTAGGTTTTAAATATTTTATTAACCTAATAGTAGACCGTTAAAGCCTAAACACAAATTTACGTGTTAAATGCTGCCATGGAGGTTCCCTTTCAAGAAAAAGTGGCCGTGTCAGTACGGCTTAGCTCTAGAACTACGGCTAGTTTCAAAGGTCGTTGGTTAAATTCCCCGCTCGAGCAGCCTGACAATTAAGTCTAAATAGCAACGTAAATAAGTTTGCATCCGTTTTTATTTAACACTTCTCGACCCC
>JAHWFP010038502.1:0-15646 GCA_023313725.1 Lithobius niger
TACGGGTTCACGCGTTGCTGTCTTTAGACGAGTTGCCAGTTAGTTTCGTTAACAGACTTTTTTATGATGTAGTGTCATGGAAACCGAATCTGAAACAAGTCTTGTTACGTGCTGACGCCATCTTGGAAGGAAATAGATCGGCGCTGCTAGCGACTCCAATGTTAGCATCTGCCACGTATGACAATCTAATGATTATTATTGTGTAACTATTTATTATTTATTTTTTTTTTTTTGGTTAAATTAATTTCTTTGAGCCTTAAGTCGGCCAAAGCAACTTAATGCTTGTATGACTGAACCGGCTCAATTTTGAACATTACCAGACTTTTAGAGAGTAAGACATGTCTGGTAAAGGGAGGTGCCAACCCGGGGATTCGATCCGGGAAACCTCCGATCATCGTAGGGGCCGAAAGATTATCCAGAATAGTTCCCATAGCCGCTGAAGGAGCATGGTAGCCTCTCACACTACCCTGGCCGGCAGGGGACTTTGCCAAGGTCCCCTTTCCAGGGGTTCGACCAGATCCGCAAACCTCCAGCACCCAGGCTGAGCTCTCTCACAACTCAGCCACGATATTATGGATATTAATCTATATATTTTAAGCATTAATTCCATAGAATTTAAGTAAAGTTCCTGAATATTGCTGCAAATTACGAAAGAAATATTTTTTTTTTTTCAACTGAACGAAACTAGAAACTGGAAAAATTCGAGTTTGAAGTGAGTGGACTTTTCACAGTGATGGCAAGCTCGAACTCCACGCGAAACTTCGAGATTTGCACACTCCTAGCCATAGCATCCGATGGGGGGGGGCCAGATTTATGCGCAGAAGGTGCAGTTTTGCACCCACGTCGCCAATTCAGAGCCTTAAAATTATTTTTCGCATGCTAATAATTATGACACGAATGATGATTGTAATTGTATGATACGGAGGCAATAGCCAAACAGGAAACGATCATGAGTAGGCTATGAGGCGACCGACTGTCGGACTCGAACTTGACTGCCTGTATTTTTCCGCACTGGATTTTGCCTTCCGGAAGAAGTGACCTTCGCTTTCATTTAGAAACACCGGGTGGGCAGGCGGGAAATAATTTTAAGGCTCGAACGCTTTGCACTTGATTCGACGCTAGCTTCCTTTCTTCCTTGCTTGAGAAATATTTATGACTTTTAAACTTCGTTTTGTTCTGATATTAATGACGATTTGAAAACTGTTTGACTTGCATAAACTTTGTGTTTTTCAGTGATGTTAATAACGATCTAGTGTTAATTAATAACGGGTTTGAAAACTATTTGACTTTTAAACTTCATATTTTTCTGATATTAATGACGATTTAAAAATATTTCATTTTTAAATTTTTTTATTTTTTCTGATGCCAATAACGATTTGAAATATATTTATGACTTTTAAAGGTACATACCTCCCAGTTGTCTTTCCTGTACGACTCAATTTTGCATCATTACTTCAAACGCGTCTAAATGTTGCAAAGGCATTGAATTTCCCATTTTTTCTTTCGTGAGAAACGGTTTTGCTACATTGACTCTAACCTACGTATATGTTGCAAAAGTTATTTCGCGCAGGGTGCTCGAAAGTAGTGGTGTCCTTTTAAGGTATAGTGCCCTTTTATTGAAGGTATATTGTGTGCGCGGCATATCTTGAGTCCTGCAGTTTTTTTTGAGCGGCTACGTCTTCCTGGAGATGGTGGCTGCATTCGACGGCCGCCACTGTTTTTGTAACCATCTTGGATATCAACAAGGCACTCTGCTACCAAAAGCGTACAATCGATTATCCGTGTTCGTTCTGCGTTGAACTCAAGACAGTCCGCGGACACTTTAGTGTCCTTTTATTGAAGGTATAGTGTCGTTATACCGAGAAGGTATGTCATCTTTTTATCATGTTAATAAGGATATGGAAGATATTTATGATTTTAAACTTAACCTTATTTGATGTTAAAAACAATTTAAGCATTATTTATGACCGTTGAACTTTATGATCTTTTTATGATGTTTAGACAAGCCAACAAATTGAAACGGAATACTTTTCAGTGATTTCGCTGTAATTCTTATAGATAAATACAGTGTGTGAGTCGTCACTCAACTGGTAAAATTTATCACAGATTGGCCTGTTTCAAACTGAATTTGAAGCTTTTTTTTTAAGACTTTAACTTCACTTTTTAGAAATTGTTTTTCCATCTCTCTGGCAAAAGGATGTAAAAAAAATGTTTATATAGTATATACCTTTTCAAAAATTTAGTCTTTCAAGTTAGTACGTGACTCTTTACATTCCAGGACGGAAAGCCGACGGCTCAACAAGAGTTAAATAAATACAGATGCAAACCTATTTTCGTTGTCTTTTGGACTTAAAAATGTCAGTGTCATGGCCTTTTGGCCGTGTCAGTATATATATATATATATATGGCTCAGCGGTAGGACCTCGTCCTTTGGTTTCAAAGGTTCGATTTCCCGCTCAGGCAGTCTGTCATTAAGTCCAAAAGACAATGTAAATAAATCGATTTGCATCTGTATTTATTTGTATTCCACGCGAAGGTATGACATTTTTAATCTCAGGAAACAACTTAAGACTGCACTGCTTGGTAACAGGCTTTAGAATGCAACAGCTAGTCTAGTATTGCATGCATTTCGACGAACTGAAATAAAACAATTTACATCTGGTGGTTTTTTGATATTCGGGTGCTCCTGAAAACCATTTATTTATTACTCGAAACAGTCATAATAAAACGTTCGTTATGCAAAAATTATCCTGCGTTATGCAAACGACGAAATTGTTTCATGCTAAAAATAGCAGTAAATTACAGTAATGCAAAGGGCTGGTAGCCATTGTATTAATCGTGACAGTGCAGTTTGTGTGTGTTGACGTTCGGCATGGTAGTTTTTCCGTGTGCAAATTCCATGGTTGAGGCTTGTTGTTGTCCTTGTCACTTAGTGACACGTAAGGCCGTCAAGTCGCCAGATAGGAATGCACCTCTTTTACCTTTGTATTATTTAAGCAAGATAATCAAGTACAATCAACCCTTTTTTTGATTTATTAAAAATCCTTTTTTTTTTATTTATTCAGGAATGTTGTGTGAATTAAAAAAAAAAAGTTGTCTCTGTTATGTAGGCGGATTCCAACTTCGATGCTATTAACCGTTTAAACATGAATGTCCTTTCAATGTAGGAGAACAAGTTATGAAAAGCCAAATTACTAACTTTTTTTTTTGCAGTTAAATTGATGTGAACAGTAGCATTGAGGTTCTACCACGCCTCCATAACAGAAGCAACTTTTTTTTTGTAATTATTGGAGTTCGTGAAGCGCAATATTTAGGAAGGGTTGATTGTACTAGAGTTCACGATTTGTCTTTTTAAGAAAATTTTTTTTTGAAAATCAGGTAGACTAGAAAGCGGACCTGTGAATGACAGCGGGTGGGGACCAAAAGCAAGTCCACGGTAAAAGTTTTTAGGTAAAAAAAAAAGTATTGGAAAAAAGTCTTGGTTGTTGAATAATTCCGGGGAAAAAAGCCTTGGAATTAATAAAAAAAATTGTTTCATCCATTTTGTTGTTTTGTAGATTAGGTTAGGTTTGTTGTCTTGACTGGAATTTCACTGGGCAGGGTGCGAGCTTCACTAGCAAACAATTTTTATAATGCTTTTTTCTGTGCAGTATACTTTTGTAGACTTTTTTTGTTTCCCCTGACCGACGTTTTATCCATAGACTTTTTTTCTTTTTTAAATAGATAATCCTTTCGGACTTTTATATAGATAATCCTTCATTCCTTATATAGACAACCCTTTCGGATTTTTTATGCAGGCTTTTTGTTACCTTGTTTTTCTTTTTTTTTCCTCAAGGCTTTTCTTCCTCGTACCTCGTTTTCTTTTCCTCGATCCGTCAGCCCATCGGATCCGTGATGACCACTGATGTCACTGATGGGTAAAACCCACGGGGCACCAACCTGAGGAGGCCACCACACCAGCCTGATTATTTTCTACTGTAGGCCTATATAGCTTGCAACAGCGCTATAAAACAGCGTCAAGTGACGTCATATTGGCTACGAGATACAATTTGGAGGTAATAGCTACAAGGTGCACTAGATTAAAATGTAAGGGAAAAACCGGCAGTTCTAGTCAAGAAAGTGCTTTAAGAGCGGATTTCTTAGGCTTTAAATAACGTTATTTTCTCCAACAACAAAAATCGCGCGTTATAGGATTAAGAAATCCAGTCTAATAGCATTGGCTTCAGTAAGACGACCTTCTTTTTTCCCTCCAGTGCTCCTTGCAGCTAACCCAGTTACTGGCTCTACCATAGAGTTATATACAATAATACTACGTCATGTCACTGCCGTCAGTCAATGAGCATCTTGTACGACAGTGCACAGACAGTTAGATTATAGGCAGCGTAATACCAAAGATTACATAAGAAAACGGTTAAGAATAAATCGCAAAAAAAAAAGGGTTACGACTAAACAGTCTGCATTAAACATCTGAGAAACAAAGAAAAAACAACTACCTCGGCTGGGACTCGAACCCAAGGACCTCCCACATACTAGACCGGGCGTTGTAACCACTGTGTTATCGGCTCCAGCCGAGCTTAGTATAGCTGTTCAGTCTTTCTCAGTGGTGGCTGAAAGGTCTCAAACGTACACGGAAAGCTTGCATTGTTTCTAGTGTGGAGGTCAAGAAACAATGTTGCTTTTTCCCCTTGTGTGTACGTTTGTGACCGTCTTCACTGAGAAAGACTGAACAGCTACAAAGCTTGGCTGGAGCCCGTCGTCAGGATCCGTCCCGGTAGCGCAGGGGCTAAAGTGCCGGGCCTAGTCAATGGGAACCCTGGGTTAGACTCCCAATTGTGGCAGTTTCCTTTTCTTTCTTTCTCAGATTAGTGTATCTTGTGTCCTCACAAGGCCAGTCTTTAATGCACACATGTTGCGTCGGATAAAATTTCTTTAATGTAATAAAATAGAACACGTACGTACAATTAGACGACGCAAACAGTCTACGTTAAAGACTGGCCGACGTGTTGGCTGACTAGAAGAGAATACGACTTCGATTTTATTACGCAAGTTTAAACGGAATTTAAACTTTTATAATAAGACCCTCCCTACATTAACACTTTAAAAAACTAAGGGCGCTTCTCGCAACTAGAAGCTAGAAATTTGAAATTCCAAAATGGTGGCGGTTTTTAGGTCTGCCGGCTCACAGCGAAAACAGTCATTAATGTGAGTTCAGAAGCGACTGGGTAAATTGTTTCGTCAGGAGGAATTATTATCTTATTGTCACGAATTATAAGACTGCAAGCCTTTACTTAAACCATGTCGGATTGAGCTAATCCAGGTAGCATTGTTGCCATGGTAACGAGACAAATAGCCGTTGACAAAATACGTTTCAAATAAAACACTAGCGTTGAATTTGCGACGGAAGTGTGTTTTTATTGCAACGCATATACGTTTTTGAAAATTATGCTTTACTTAAACGCTTATGATTACCATGCCTTGAAAATAAACACTACTGTTTTCCGTCACTACATGTGTTTAATGCATGTGTGTATTGCTAATTGAGTGCTGACATACTATTTGTGAAACGCTTTTGTGTTTTTCAGCTAAAATACAAAAAAAAACCTTTTCTAGGTGTGTTTAAATGTGTTTATTTTAAAACGTATGTTACCCTATAGACCCCGAGCAAAGCCAGAAGCCGTAGCCCAATGGTCAGTGTCCTAGTCTTTAAACCAAGCAAACGCCGGAAAATATTGTGCGTTTAGGGACTCGTTTCCCCATCTCATAGCCGTGCGCGGGAAAAAAAAGCTGAAGGAAAAAAACGGAATTATTTTCGGCCATTTTTTTTCGTGCTGTTTCTGTTATAGGTTAGGTCAGTTAACTCAGCTCGAATTTCCTCGGGCAGACAAAGGAAGTGTCAGCAGGAAACGAATTATTCTGTGGCTTTTTTCCTGGCGTTTATTCAGCGGCTTTTTTTCCCCGCTGCCTTTTTTACCGCATTTTGTTTCCTCAGCTTTTTCCCCCACATATGCAAATTCCACGTTTGCAAACCCTGGAAAGAAAAGGCTAATTACCAAAACATGCTGTGTGCATTATTACAGTATTTCTAAACCAGTTACAATTTAAATTTTTTTTTTTTTTAATTTACAACCTCCATCTTTTTGTGGTAGCTAATTCACAGTACCCCGCGCCCCATCAAGATAAGTTAATCATTTTAATTTTTTTTTCCGCTTAAGGCACCAATAAAACCATTTAAAAAAATAAAAAACTGAAGGCAAATCAGTTGACGAACTCGTTCAAGGAGAGACTTGTCTTGAATGTTGCCGGCTGGCGCCACTAAACCCATGTAAATAATAATTATTTAGTAATGCGGGTGTTTTCAGGGTCGTGTCTAGAAACTGCAGTCGTGCCTTCATATCAATGAGGATGCTTAGAGGGATTTAACTGAACCGCCCTGCAATTTACATATCGTTTATTTACTTCGTTTTACTGAAACTTATCTTAAAACGGAAGTTTAGTCGAGAATATAAATTGCAAACTTGACGTTAATCGGCCCAAAACAAATCTCGTGAAGGTTTCCGCCAAGGTTTCGCCATTTTAAGTCGTGATATCCAACGCCAAGGTAATCCCACTGACTAAAAATTCAAACATTAAACGTGAAACTGAAAATTGCTTCTCGTTCAACCGTCTGCAGTTGGTTTTTGACTTCACAGCGGTGTAGGTACAGGGTGGCAAGGGTGCCACCGGCCCCCAGTCTCAGGGGGCCTTCGAATGAAGAAAAAAAATTAGATGTTAAAAATGGCTCTTCTGCAGTACACTAGTTATTTAATGAATTTCGAGCCTCCCCGTCCGTCCATCCCCCAATGGGTCATAAAAACGCGCGAGCTAAAAAAGAAATTTTGTAAGTTCAAACGTTTTCCCCAGTTTTTTTCAAAAACAGTGAAAATAAGGACCACTCGAATGGAGTACGAAAACGTGGACGTTATTTTCACTATAACAAAAATAACAAAAATAAAAATTCTTGTCCGTTTTACTTGTCCGTTATGTATATTAAGGAAGGAGGGGCTCCAGGGGCTAATTTGCCACCGGCCCCACCTTACGTAGCTATGTCACTGTGCCTTCATCCTGCAAATGGCAAACATTTGGCGGGGGGGGGGGGGGGTGTGTTGTTAACAAGTTTGTTCTGGGCTAATAATCTCTTTGTTCACTACTGTGTGATTGATGTTGCTGAGTCGTCCTACATTACACGAAAAAGTAAACTACATCTGCTTGCTTGTTTGGACTTATGAAGCTGCTTTCCCCCGAAATGTGTTACGATCTGTTTACGATGGGGGGGGGTTATGCAAAAAAGTGCACTTACTTTTGGGTAAATTTTCCGAGAAATTCCCAACATTGTACAATGGAACGTCTAAATTAAAACGTACACGTTGAAAGCTGATTGCAACGTCACTGTTACTGCCTTTCGTCAGAGTCATGATTTTGCAGAACAAAAAATTAGTCATTTAATTGTCTCATTGTGTAATGACGGGTTTGTGGTCCTTAAAGGTACATTCCGCCTGCCTTATAACTCGGGGTGGCACGATAATCGATAATGCGATAATATAGCGATAAAACTTTTCGTCGATTATCGTATCGCACTTTTTCTGATTTATCGAATTATCGAGCAAACCCCGAGATTGGCATATCTCGGAAACCGTAATAGCTAGAAACAAGTGGTTATCGGCGTTGCGTGCGGAATTAAAAGGGCTATCCAACCAAATGTGCAATACTGTTGCTAGCCACTTAGGTGATTGGCGATTGGAGAGTTAGTTTAATGTAAACAATATTTAAGCATCAGCCTATAGCACAACTGCCAAATGTTTCTACGTGATGGATGAGGAAGTAATGAAAAGGAAATACATTTTCATGTCTACTGGCCAAATGACGAGCGCCACACAGTTCATATTCGTGAAGGTTGCACTGTAGGCTTCAGCCATGGTATTTTTTTAATTGACAAACTTAAAATGGTTATTCCAACCTCAAAATTTGCTTTGTCGAGATATTATCGATTATCACAATAATTAAAAAAAATTATCGGGATTAAAAAAGTTTCATATCTTGCCAGCCCTACATATAACAGCCACGCGCAGATCGCCATCCGCGCATGTTACCATCGAACTGTTTCGCTAGACTCGGCGTAGTAATATACGGTCAACTGAGATAGTAGCTGCGTTCCTCTCTATTACTATCTCAGTTGGCCTTGGGCGTAGTAGCGAAACAGCATGAACAAAAAAATTGTGTCGTCGCAAACCGGAAAGATGCTCGTATAATTTTTTAGGTTCATCGGCGATCTACTGTCATAAATAATTTTAATTTTACCGTATTAGTTTTTTAGGTTTTTAATCTCATGATAATTATTAGGAAACGTTTAAAAATGAGTAGATGCACACACACAGATGAAGCGTCATAGTTATTGTAAGCGCGCAACGGATCATTATTTTATAATCGCAGGATTCTATTAAATTAGTTCCAAGTTTTCACTATTCAACAGAAAATCTCGTAGACGCCACATTTAAAAACGGATTTTTAGTAAAGGATTGGCTAACGGTAAGTCAATAGACCTTTGGGGCCGTACTTGATGTGGAGGATCGAGAAAAATGGCGTTCATTGTTGACAAGTCCTGGAATAATCCTGAATTTGTTGGTTTACGGGGGAGAACGAGCCCTGTAATGCTGACCTTTTCCTCAGAACTGGCAGAAAGAATAACATTTTGCGGAACGGTTTTAATACTTGTTTCGTGACTATATATATATCTTTATTACTTCCTTTCAGCGTTGTTTACAAACGAATAGGTGCTTAGTTCCTATTTGCCGAATATAAAGCAGCTGCTTTCCATTTTGACTTCCACGTATTTCTCTTGACAGGCGGAAGAAATTTGGTTATTTTGCTGTATTGTTTGCTTTCGATTCGTCAGAGTTTTCCAATAATCTCCAGTCCCTTCCCCCTCGTTTTCCAAAGGCGAGGACAGCTTCATCACTACTTGTGTACTTAATGTAGTTCATATACCATATTCGTACTCAATACCAGACATCAAGAACAAACAACATAATTAAAACACACGCTAGTGCGTTGCCCGCCAAGATTCCCGCTCTAATCCCGATAATCCCGATCCCGATCCCAAATGACCACAGATCGCGTCTGGCTACCCTGAGAACCTATCACACCTGTGTGAGAGGTCCATCTGAACTAATTATAATTGGTTTATGCGAATGTCCTGGCGTATGATATCACGACTTAGCACGGCGACGTAAACAAATGTAAACTACAAATGTAAACTATACGGACCCAAAGCAACGGCAAGCCCACCAGCACGTCATCGTTAAAAACGCTGCATTAACGCGGTGCCCGTGCCTTTGAATTCATTTCCGTTCAAGTATCAATGAAGATCGCGATAATTGCAGTGTCAAGCCGTCAAACAGCACAAGAAATAAACAAATTGTAGTTTCGAAGCTGTTGTGCTTTGTTAGGCAAAAAAAAAATTGTTTTGCGCGCGCTCCTGTAAAGCCACATATCGTGCGCGTGAATTGTTTTTATGATTTCGCGCCCGTTACGAAACTAGCAGGGTGCACGAGACTACCAACAATTTAACGTAATACGTAACACGCAAACTGGCAGATGGCAGTTCTATACACTCAGTTCCCCTCCCTCAGAAATAAAGAGCTGCTTTGAAGAGAAAGAGAAAATCATATCAAAAACCAAAACTGGTAAAAGGGGCCGCCAAGTTCCGAATGGTTCGGCCCTTCAAAGGAGTGAAATCAACGCACCAAAACATTCGCCAAGTTAATCGCACCGCTTAATAGTTCGAAGGTTAAATGCGACTTTCGGTAGCAATGTTCAAGTTTTCATTTAACGTCCAAAGTATTATTCGGTACGATTAAGTTGGCGAATGTTTTGGTGTGTTGATATCACTCTTTTGAAGGGCCGAACCATTCGAAACTTGGCGGCCCCTTTTACCAGTTTTGGATTTTGATATGATATCAGTGTTTTTTTTTTTTTTTTAATGGTTTATTAGACTCCACTCACCGTGCAGATGTGTAATAAAGTGGCACGTCAACAAGAAATTGGTTTTCAACAATTTGCTACTTGCCTATAGGCCGCACCTTTCTCAACTTGGTCACCTCTTTACAGGTTTTTGGTTTGGTTTTAATTTTGTTGTAATTTGTTTTATTTCGTTAGTTTTGGTGTGTTGATATCAATCCTTTGAAGGGCCGAACTACTCTCAACTTGGTGGCCTCTTCACCAGTTTTTGGCTTTGTTTATTTTGCTTTGTTTTTAGAGTTGGTTTATTTTTCGTGAATTGGACGTGAATACAATTTCTTTGGCAACGTTGTTTAGATTTATCGTGTTACACTAGTGTGTGTCTAGGCACGCACGTCAGTATACACGTTCTCATTGTCCGAACTTTGGCAGTCCAATGAGAGAGGATGTCGATAATACTAACAATGGTTATAACAATATTTTCGTACTTACGCGCTATCCCACGCCATCCTCGTTACACCCCTAGACTCCAAACCTTAAAAGGTACGTAGTTCGTATCGTACTGCAGCCATTCGTCCAATTTCATAGCTGGAAGCCTTCCCGTTATCTCGGTATCGATTAATAATCACCCTATGGATATTAACATGGGGATGAGCGGACTAGAATTAGCTAGTTACACATTTCAACGTTATTGAGGGTCAGATTTTGCATTGAAAGCAGCTTAGCTGGCATGTTTACACGAATTAATTTTTTTCAGGTGGGTATTGCTCTTGATTTCAACACAATTTAAGCTTTTGTACCGCATTATTATTTTTCCCCAATTACCTGAAATGTGCCCAACTATGCTTCAAGATATAAGACACTGACGCTATAGCGCTGCGCTACAATGGTTTACAACCTCGACAATTGATTTGAATTGATGTGATGTTTGTTGTGATGATTGTTGCCTAACTTGGCGCGACACACTAGCGTGTGTCTAGATATGAGTCCTAAACAAAATTGTATGTCAACCTGCCAAAAAAAAATTTCTCACCTGTACAGGCTAATTTTGCTATAAACAAATTAAAATTAAATCCGGTTTTGTTGAGTGCTAAATTCCCTAAATTCCCTGATAAATAAAGGTACGTTTTTGTTTCCCTTATCCATCAGACAATACAAATCCAGCAATTGTCTTGGGTAAATAAAAGAACATCAAAACTCCATAGAAACAAGTAAAGGTATGTTAACTCAACTAAAGTGACTTAAAAACCCTCAAAAAACCCACCTAAGCCACTGCCGAAACTAGCATGAAAGATCTCAACGGTCGACGTCCTTCCCCAAATGCAGGCTTGACCTAAGGTCCACCTTTAAAGAATTTTTTTTAGTTGTTGTGACATGCCTTGCTTATTTCCCTCACTACGAAATTTAATGTGCTTTTTATTGACCCTCCAGCACAATTGCTGCATTGATGCTGTTTGTTTGATAACCGAAGCAAGACGGATTCGAAACGTTGCGGTTTGTACATTTCTTGTGTATTTTATCGGCTTTACACTCCAGTTTTCTGGCTTAGTGCTTTTCCCTCCTTCTTATGCGCCAAATATCAAACGCATAAAAAAAAAAAACAAGCTTTATACAGATTTTTTTTTTGCTGAAGAAATATATTAAGCATTTTCAGATTTAACACTATCCCATCGTAAAAACTCTCAACCTAGCAGATGGTTACATATTGTGACACATTGTTTTGCTCTGTTGACGGAAAATCATTCCTGATTCATCTTAACATGTTTTTCAGCAGACACGCGATCGTCACCGTTATTCTTGCCTCAATCAGAATTCGTTACGTGCAAAATAAGCTACCTTAGGGCGCCCGCGCACTAGGGGGCCAGGACGCGCGACCAGGTTGCTGCGGCCAATGAGAATGCTTATGAAGCACCGCACGCTTGGCCTCAGTGGCCAATCAGTCGCAGCGGCCACTATGATCCCTGGCGGCGTGCAGGCGACCACAGGGCCACCATACTAGCTCCTTGTGCATTTTTAACCACGTGATCGAGAATGATCAAGGGAAAACGGACGTGGTCGCGTCGCATGTCCCCGTGTTTTTGAGGCCGCGATGACCACGGGCCGCACGGCCGGGTTGCCTAGTGCGCGGCGGCCCTTACACGTATTCCTGAATTTCAAAATGCTCGCAGTTGTAGCAAAATTATTAGCAGGATATCCTTGTGGTATTAAAAATTAGAATATTAGCAGGATATTTTTGTGGTATTTCTGAAAAATTCACGATTTACAGTCATGACAATCCTGAAAAACGGTTTTTTTTCCCACGGTTTTTTTTCCCAAACGAACCGTTATTTTTTCAAAAGGAAGTCGTGGATTTTTTAAAATAAAAACTGAATGAAGAACAAATGAAGAATACCTCCCCCACCCCCAACTCTCATTAAATAACAACTGGTGGGGAGGGGGGGAGTATGTTCGGATGTTTGGTATTTCTGTGTGCTCGTACGTATTTTATTTTAGTCGTGTAACCCACAGAAAAATTTTGTTTGGGCAGGCTTATTATTTCCATACCATTTTTTTTTAAAAGATGATGTATTTTTTTTTTTGTAAATCCTGAAAAATCCTGAAAACGACGTGATTTTGTTTTAATTTCGGTTTTTGTGGGCGTAGACGCCTTTTCCTCCCACGCAAGAAGCACTAAGGCCGGCTGAGAGGAAAGCAATGCTTACGGCCAGTCGCACTGTTGAATTTCTTTCGTTTTAAGGCTACTCTGTAAAATTTGTTCCCTGTTTTGCTTACAAACAAATACGTTACAATTTTGAATTTTACCTTTCAAGGCTACAACCATTCTAGTTCCTCTCGAACTTCCACGTACTCCAACCGATTTCCACAAATTCCACCTTTAATTTCCTCGTCCCCGTTCCGATTTATTTGTTGGCAGGGATTCAAAGGTGGAAAGTGGGCTATCCAAATAAGAATTTAGAGACTCGCTTCATCGCGTTTCTACGAAGGAGAGTGAGATAAAGAAAGAAGAAAAAAAGAAGATAAGAGTGTCAAAATATTGGCATCTAAATCCAATTTGTAGTGTGTCAGGGGCAATAGCAACTTAGCCCTACGTTCAGCGACAACTTAAAAGGCGAATGATCGAATCAGGGCAAAGATAAATCAGGGGTGTTTTAGAATCGGGGAAATCTAACGTGACATGTCGTTTGATCTTCCATTTGCAGTGCGCGACTGTTTGTTTTGTGATGACGGCCGTTTGTTTGGTTCTGTTTTGTTTATGGTTGTTGTTTGTTGTCGGTGGTTAGCGTGTTGATTACAACAAATCGTTGTGTCTAAACAAACTTCCCGATATAAAGTATTTATAGTTACGGGTCATGATGTTATTTACATTTCGCCAAGTTCGAAAGAGACTGCTCGAGCACCTATTAATGTCGTACTTATCCGTGCTGATCCGTGGGCAAAAACAAATTAGAACCGATGAACCGGTTTTCATGAAATTCGGTGCAGACACAGTCAGTATAATTCAAATGCGCCTGTAACAGCAACAAGAAAAGAGTTAGTTGATCACTTAAGTCATACCATTCCACGGATTTATCAGCAGAAAATAGACCGGTTATTATTAATGGTGGTGTGGGGAAGGGGAGGGGGTGGGAGGAGAGGAATTGAAAATACCTCCAAAAAATCTTTGATGACGCTGCCCTCCCAAGACCCTGAAAAAAAGCGACCCATTCCCCCCCCCCCCTATACGTAAGCAAAAGATTTCAAAGAAGTGTTCTTTGAACCGAAATGTATGATTCATGACGGTGGAATAACCTTTGATGTAACGGATGTATGTTGGCACTACTATGACAGCTCGAGTCAACATGTCCTTGCCGTTTACAACATCAACGCGTGCAACATGAAAAATACGCCATGCTGCAAAATATTTGTAGAAAGTGGTTTTAAATATTTGTAGAAATAACGTCAAAGTCTTATAAAAGCTCACGTAACTGGTAGTGCGTGCAGGGCCCCCACAACAGGGGGGTCAGGTGGACCCACTGTACCCGGGCACGGTCACTCGAGGGGCCCGCACAGCCTGAAAATTCTTTTCGCAATTGTGAGTTTTGATGACTATGAGTAATGTTCTCGATTTGTGCATGTTGTGAACTTTTTTAATACTCCTAACAAACATCAACTCCAATCTAACGGCGACGAGCACGGAGCAGAAGCACTGTAGTGCAAGCCTGTCAGCTTGTTAGGCAGGGATGCCTTCAAACGTAAGAGCAGCCTGGATTAATGAATGACCTGACCCGTTTTAGCACAATTGTGGCGACGAATATTAAAACATAGTGTAACCGTTTTACGATTTCAATCTGCGGAGGAGGGCCCGCTGTTGTAGTTAGTCCCAGGCCCCTAACTTTGATGTGGGGGGCCCTGGGTGTGTGCGTGGGGGAGGGGAAGGGCGGGGGGTTGCTTACGCCCTCCACCCCGCCCGAAAAACTACGACGTTTTTAGAAATTTTGACTGCTGAAAGTTTTTTTTTTGTTTTTTGTTACGTCCACTCGAGGGTCCAAAAATTCATGACACCCCTCAAATATCCTCCGCCCGTTTCCCTCCCCCCTTCCCCTCGTCATAAATAATGAACGGTCCTTCTAACGGATGTCTTTATAAGCTTCTGACCAAGGTTAAATTGGTCGACAGCTGGTCAATAAATGTTGAACGAGTAAGTGATAATGACCTTCCGTGACAGGACATACAGGACAATCGACTAGCCTTCACGTTTCTTCCCGCCATTTTGGTCTTTGCACCTGCGCTAAGGAGGGCAGGTGGCGTTGGAAGTTTTGGAGGATGTTCTCAGTAATTTGTTCATGTGGAATTACCTGCATGATGGTAGTGGTTTTCTCTCAAATTTAGAACTTAAGCAAAACAATATTAATACGACTGAACAATAATAGTTAATTCATTGCGGTGACGCCACGCTAAACAGCGTCATTTTAAAATTGTTGCCGTTGTATACAGTGTGTCTGACCACGTAGTACTGTAATAGGGCCGTGCCGGGTTAACCCCTGCCACTCCGAACATTAGCAAAATTTTCACAGTTGACAAAATTTCAAAGTCAGTTGACTGTTTTATTTTCTACCCACGCTCTGTTACCCCATCACCACCATGATTTAAGAGGGGGGGGGATTAGTTAAACCAGAAACGTCAGCGAAATATATACCAAACAAAACTTGCTAAGATTCCCGCCAAGTTTTCGTAGTCTCAAGAGTCTTGACGTCCATTAACTTTGCGAAAATCGTGCACACTTATTTCGTTAGCCCATCACCGCTATGATTTGAATTCGTGGTGATTCATAAAACGTCAACCAAATCTGTGCAAAACAAAACCTGGTAAGGATTTCCGCCTAGTTTTAGTCGTTTAAACTCGTGCTAAGAATTAACTTCATGAAACTACAAACTTCTGAACTGTTAACTGTAAACTATAATCTTCAAAACAACAACCTGTAAACTACAAACTTCAAAACCACGAACTGTAAACTACAACTTCAAAACAACAAACTGTACACTATAAACTTCAAAACCACGAACTCTAAACTACAACTTCAAAACAACAAACTGTACACTATAAATTTCAAAACCACTAACTGTAAACTACAACGTCAAAACTACTAACTGTAAACTACAAACTTCAAAACTAT
>JAHWFP010038502.1:24157-38901 GCA_023313725.1 Lithobius niger
TGGTTACACAACTTTTTGCCGGGATAGTGGCGAAAAACATGGTTACACAGCTTTTTTCCAGACCAGTGGCAAAAACCATGGTTACACAGCTTTTTGCCGGGACAGTGGCAAAAAACATGGTTACACAGCTTTTTGTCGGGACAGTGGCAAAAACATAGATTTTGCCGGTTCCGGATAAAACTGGCAAAAAAACAGCAAGCCGCTTTATACGCTTATTGTCACAGTACAAGATATTCTTCTAACAATATCTATGCAAATTTTCGACAGTCACTTGCATAAATTTGTATAGATATTGTGAGAGAATAATATCTTTTACTGTGGAAATAAACGTATGAATGGCAAGTAAGAAGTGAATATAAATTTTCCAAGTAAACATGTGACGTTTTCAAGGAGAGCTTTAATAATTTGACTATTGTGTAGGGCACACTTTTTTTTTTTTAATTTTACTTCAAGTAGATTTTTGCCATATTTTTGCCCAAAGGGGTGAAAACATGGCAAAAGCAGTTTTTTTCCGGGACGGTAAAAACCGGTATTAACCACCTGGTGGCAAAAACCAGCCAACTAGAAATGGTAAATAAAATCAGTGTTTTTCCTTGCGAAATAAAAAAAAATAATAATAATAAAACAGTATATTGACGCCGTCATCGATTCAGCACCATCCATGATTAACTACGTTGGGCCCAAGATTGTGGGTTGTTTTGTACTATTTCTTTAAAAAAAAAACTAATTTCCTGGTGAATTTGGACCTTCCCTCGTTGCGGTATTATGTAACCTCACAACGTTTACGAGGTAATCAGTACTTACTGCGGATACGAGGTAACGCTGGATGCTTTAGAAGTGCTTGATTGATTGCTTTGCCACCGCCTTGCTTTCGCTGGCTTGCCATATCCACTAACAATAACAGTCTGCTGTGATGTCACTTGTTGAAGGTGTAAAGTGATTTGCCTCGTGCCCTATAATCTTCCCGAGCATTGCTCCGTATACCATGGTTGCAGCGTCATGACCTTGGTGAGTACATTCAGTCAGCGGAATTGGCGCGTGTATACTTTTCAAACACGTTTAGCATTCACGTAGCTGGAATTTAAAGGGGGACTGCAGCAGCTATAGCCATTTGCCGATATCTAGTATGTCTGGCCCTTACTTTCAACAGGCAGGCGAATGACACACGAATAAATTTCTTTTTATGAAACAAAAAAACACGTGCATCCTTAATTATCGAGTGTGTAACAGGGGCGGACCATCAGGGTCTTCAACTGAACACGGGCCCGGGCTTACGAGGCGCACTGCAAAGGTCCTGCACAACACAGTACAGAATCAGAATGCAGAATTGCAGATGAATTTAAACGAAAAAGCCGCAAACCACAAAAAGGCATCAATGATCATCCGAGTAAAATGTCATACATTGAGAAGTTTTAAGCTACCAATCTTTTGAAAACAAAAATTTAATATTTTGTTGTAATTGGTCTTCTATTGGGAGCCCTTTTGGTTAACTTGTAGACGGGCCCGAAGTGTCCTTGTTCCACCACTGGTGTAAAGCTGGTACGTCCGCGTGCACCAGGGAGCAAGCGGTTAAGCCTAACCTTAGACTAATACCTAACTCGCTTGGGCGCTCTTTTCGGTATATCGGCCGTTTCGAACCGTTATATGTGGCGCCATCTAGTGACAGTGATGGCGTTCACCTTGACCGCTTCCTCTCCGGTGCACGTGGACGCACCAACTTAACTAATAACCCTCGACAATTCAGGTGGCACGTGGCTTGTTTGTTATGTAAAGAAAAAATTTGCCCATTCCTTCGCTTGTTGAAATCAAGTGCTACATATAGAACTAAATAATGAATGGTCGACGGCGTTAGCTGCTGTAGCCTGTCTTCGGTAAATAGGCACCTTGGATGGCTATTGGCTAAGGTGTCTTTGTCATAGTAACTACGCTACCTGCGATTCAGGTTAGCTAAATTCGATCAATACCGTTCGAGTTTTGCTTGCAGTCCTATAATCTGTGACAGTAAGTTTTATTTATTTTATTTATTTAAATAATTGCAACACCCAAAGGGCAAAAAGCAATAGAGCAGTGACATTTGCCGCCATATTGGCACCAGTATGGGTTTTGGAGGGCATAACTACAAGGTGCACTACATAAAAACGGAGGGAAAAACAACGGAAGAGCGGATTTCTTAGGCTTAAAATAATGTTGTTTTCTCCGACAACAAAAATCGCGCGTTTTAGGTCTAAGAAATCACTCTTCACAGCATCGGCTTCAGTATGACGCCCTTCTGTTTCTCTCTGCAGTGCACCTTGCAGCTAACCCATTACGGCTCCAGCATAGAGTTATATACAGTAATACTACGTCGTGTCACTGCTCTATATCAAGAAACAAATTACAAAATAAAATACAAAAACAGTAACAGAAAAAGAACACAACATGGGCACACTTGGTTTAAGTAGTATGGCTACATTCAAAAAATCTTTGGTGGTTTGAAGCAAATTTTTGCAGAATACCCATCTTCACTCTTCCAGACAGCAAACTCGTTTGGTAGCTCGTTCCAATTAACTATAGTGCGGTGGGCGGGGGGGCGGCCCCCAATAAATTCTTCCTGACAAAATAATTTTCCCAGTTGCTTCTGAATCAGATTTTTGACTTTCGTTGCGATCCGGCAAAGCTAAAACCGCCGTCGTGTTGGAATTTTAGATGATTTTTATAACAGCTTCTGTACGCGGGAATGGATGTCTACGCTAAACACACCCTTTACGTCATCTAGCAGCGGTGGCGCGAGCTAGCTTGTCGGAGCTCGGATATAGATAGTCTTAGATATTGCTGTAGACGTATCGAAACACCGGCGCTAAGTTGGGGAATACGCCGAAGATAATTGTTCCAGGGACAGTGATACAAAGATTTGGCCTGATCTTTTTTCTTTTCTTTTCCTGCCGACCTTCAACTACCTTGTTCTGTCTGTCAACCCCTGCTGGCTGATCTAAAAATAAACTGCCATCTTTGGCCCTGTGGTGTTTAGGCGGGGAGGTGGGGGCCCTCCTTCCTTTGTTGGACTGTGTGAGGGTTGGCAAGGCATGGAGCAGGTCTGGATTGAGGGTTGGTTTTGAGCCCAAGTAGGTGGGTGGGTTGGTTCATTTTTAAGCGAAGGGGAGGGGAGGGTTCAGGGCAGAAGACCGTCTCCACGTTGGTGTAGCTTCCACTTTTGCAACATTATCTTGTTTTTCCTTCGTGTGGACGACGATTTTGATACATTCACTCAAACCTGTGCTATACAAGAAAATACAGTGTGTGCGCTCTTTTCAAGCGTAAGTTTACTGGTGAACATTTGTGTTGATTGATTTTATTTGAAACTCTTAAAAACGCAAAAAAGAATGGGTCCAGAGCTTTGTCGAAAACTTTGCCACTTTGAACGAATTTGGTACCATTGTTGTTAACATTTTGGTTTTGGGTTTTTTTTCTCTCCCAGAGTTGGAATTTCGAATTGTTTCATTTTTTGAAATGACGATTTAAGGTGCGGCAATAAGTAGGAAGGGATTTGCACGGCCGGTATTCAACGCATTCTATCGACACGCAAATCGAACAAATGTTAAAATTATGAAAATTCTTGTGTCGGACACAGCCAAGATTTAAAAAAAAAAATTATAAATGTATGGTAGTAGTTACTAGCGTAGAAGACGGCTTTACTGTTAGTGGATCAAGTGTGGTTTTGTATTTTGCAGTTGTATTTACCTGTAGTCTTTTACACGGAGCTACAGGTATAAATCTTTTAATTTCTCTTTAAGAATTAATTTTTCCCTAAGAACAAAATCCTCGCTGCAGAACGATAGGCTATAATGCATAAAAAAAATTTGTTTTAAATCTTGGCACGCCAAATGGGTATTGCTACAGCCGTCATACAATGACGCTCATGTGGAAACGTGCAGATGGCGGCTTATTGCAGGGCGGAGTTGGTCGAGTGACGTAGATGTTTTGTTTGGGTTCTTCCGTGTTAGTGAGCGCAGCTGGCCGAACAGCTTTCTAAGTACGTTTGACTGGAGTTTCGTGACGTAAGTGAAGCAAAGCCAGCGTTCACACATTAGTATCGCTCGTGCAACTGACTGCGTTGGCAAATACACGTAGTACTTTGGTTTCATTCATAAATTCTTACTGCTGTCGATTGAACGCTTACGTGGTCGAACTGAACATGACTTGTTCTTGCTGTAATTCTGCGTTTTGTTACGAAGGTAAATTTAGGGGTTTTTATGGTGGTGGGGGGAAGGGGAGGGGTGCAGTTTAGGGGATGATTCGGTGTTAGGTTTTGTATTATTTTTTTAACGCCGCTTTTACTTTTAATGTAATTAGGTATTAACGCTGCTTGTCACCTTGTTTTTATTTTTATTTTTATTGTTCCATTTGCCTTGAAAATGGTTACACGTTTTGTTAAGTTCAAACAAATAAAAGCTTGCTCCTGACATCAAGGATGTACCCACAAGTTCATAAAAAGCCAACACAATATTTTAATTTTCGACTGTTGCGCGGCTTTCAAGATGGCGGATTTATAGTTTTGTCAATCACCAATTGATTGGCGCTTTAATAGTGCATAGCTTTTGTGCTTACTGTGACCAAGACAGCAATGTACTGTCGAAAAATAAAATATTGTTTGGCTTTTCATGAACTAGTGGGTCCATTATCCTTGCTGTCAGGAACAAGCTTTTGAACCCCACGTTTGGACAAAAAATAAGCGGTTTCATATTATTAAAGTGGCGATATCATCGATTGAAAGCGAACGAAAATACCATGGTGCCATCTAGCGGCGGTGATATTGTTAACCTTTACAAATTGCTCTCAGGTGCACGGGGACGTACCAAATTTTCAGTCAGTAATTAAGGAAGTCGTACCTTGTTCGTTTCGTTAAAAGAAATGCTGTTGTGCATTCCTTTGCTTGGTCCAAGCAAGTGCTATATAGTACTGGATAGCGCCATATTGGCACCAGTATGGGTTTTGGAGGGCATAACTGCAAGGTGCACTACATAAAAATGGAGGGAAAAACAACGGAAGAGCAGATTTCTTAGGCTTAAAATAACGTTGTTTTCTCCAACAACAAAAATCGCGCGTTTTAGGTCTAAGAAATCACTCTTCACAGCATCGGCTTCAGTATGACGCCCTTCTGTTTCTCTCTGCAGTGCCCCTTGCAGCTAGCCCATTAAGCTAGCTGCAGTGCCCCTTGCAGCTAGCCCCTTGCAGCTAGCCCAGCTAGCCCATTAAGGCTCCAGCATAAAGTTATATACTATAATACTACGTCGTGTCACTGCTCTATACTAGATGTTGTCAGATTCTGCCTACTTTCAATCGGTGATAGTGCCACTTTAAGTGTTATTTCTCGCTTTATTTGACAATTGGCAAAAACATTCATGAAAAACTTTATTTTACATATGTTCCTGAATGATATGTATGGTATGATTGTCAGCAATTTTGTGTTATTTATGTCTCGGACTAATGGATGATTTTTGTTTCTGTTGTAGATTTCCATTTGTATTCGGAATCTCCCCAAACCCTGACGACAGACATGCGCCAAGTGGAACTTAAAACACATTCCCCGTCCCCCCTCAGTTTGGGGTCTGAAGTGGGTCTTCTCGATGATCTCCGGAGTTTTCAGACGACGGAAAACATGTTGACACTCGAGGATCTCAAAAACCACTATTCTTCCTGTTTCACGTGAGTTAACCATATATTTTTGAAAACTGTATTTATATGGAAGAGAATGAAGCTGCGGTAAATGCTCCTAATTTTGGAAAACTGTTGGTGTATTTAATTAAATATTACTGAAACAAAACCCACAAGGGTGAAAGAACCGGCTAGTTTCAGCCATGGAAAACTGTTGGTGTATTTAATTAAATATTACTGAAACAAAACCCACAAGGGTGAAAGAACCGGCTAGTTTCAGCCAATCGAAGCAGAGATATCAAAACAAAAATGGCTGCCACCTAGCTGGTACATTTGTTGCCAAGCTAATCCCACGGACTATTACTTCGCTCGTTAAATGGAAACTTGACCATTGCAACTGATCGGGTTTTTTCATTTAACCATTGATTGATTAATAATAAAGATTAGCTTGGCAACTAATGTAGCAACTTGGTGGCAGCCATTTTTGTCTTGATATCACCCCTTCCGAATGTCAATCCAGTAGCAGTCGCCACTTGGCCAGTAGACCTTACAATGCACTCGCCATTTCACAATTTTTATTTGCCACATACCAAATACGTCTTGTGTGATGAAAGATTTCTCTAATTTATGCATTACCAAAATTGTGCAATTTTCTTAAACTCCAGTATTATGCAGAAAATCCAGTTATATAGCCCTTATAAATCTGAGCATAACGCCGCAAACCGTTCGTCTCTAACTTATACGGTTCCAGAGATACCCCATTTTTAGTGGCATGCTCTGTAGCTAGTCGCCGATTTGGCGAGTAAGGCTAAATTTCAAGTCGCCAACTGTTGATTTCCACTCGCCAAATGGCGAGTGGCGACCGACATTGGGAAGGGTTGCTTGATATCCCTACTTTGAATGGCTGAAACTTTACGGGTTTTTTCCCCCTTATAGGTTTTGTTTCAGATTAAATTTTGCTATGAACTGTTATGAATTTTACTTAGTATTTGAATAACAGGGTGGGGGGAGGGATAGTAGCAAAGCCACACTATTGTTTGACGGGGACGGAGGGTATATATAATTTTAGTTTATTTGTAAGAACTTTGTCCTTGGTAATTTTATGGAGTTTAGACAAGCAGAAAAAGAATTGCCCTTTCCTTAGTTTAGTTCAGCCTGTGATGTAGCTTTGCAGTGAGTATTGGAACCATCTCGTACATGGGAAAAATAGGCGGAAAAAACGTTTGCACCATTTACATGCGTTTGAACCGCGCTTGGAAACCTGGGTCAGGCACCTTTGGTTTATCATTAAGCCAGTAAGGGGGAGGGGGCATAGTTTATCAAACTATTTTCGCTGTAAGTTTTCTTTTTCGCCTGTAGACATCTCCTAATTAATCAAGTTTTGAATTGTCTAAACTTGGAGAAACCCCGGACTGCCAATCACAGCAATCATCAATTGTGGCCCCATTTCAGTTTCATTTTTTTATTTTATTTTTATGTTACGGCATTCTAATGCACCATCACAGAAAAAAAATCAATATCAAACCTGTACTGTAGAACCGTACAAATTCAGGACGCAACGATGTGAACCGTTCCATGTAACTGGTACTGTTAAAGACTAATTGTGGCCATTTTAGTATCAAGCTCCATTTCCAGTTGTCTGCTTGGATGGTTTAACTAAAACTGAAATTGCCTACTGCCCATTTTTATTTTCTTCTTGCCGTTTGACGAGTTAAGACTGACATTGGTGATGGTTGCTTAATTTTCACGTTAATTAAGTCTAAGAAGTTTTAAACAGAATGTTTTTAGCAGTCGAAATGCTGTAATACAGGCCACCCCTGTCCAGAAATAGTAGCTTCTTACCAAGAAATGATAGGGTTGGGGAGGAGAATTTGTGACTAGAGAGAGACCCCTTCTGAAACGTCTTAGATTCATTCTTATTAGGTCCGTCTAAGTTTACAGAGGACGCCATGAGTTTTATGTGGGAATTTCTACTCGGTTTTCAGCCTAAAATTAGACTAAACTAGCTTGTATTTAATTGTCGTTTAGTTTAGCTTAGTTTTTACTTGTTACATAGTTTACTTTAGATTTGGCCTGAATAATGAGCGAAAATTACCATATGGAACGTGTGGCGCCCTCTGAAAACTCGGATGGAACTAATCGGAATGAATGTAACACGGTTCGATGGGGACTTTTTGGAAGAGTTAGAAATTCTCCTCCCAACCCTATAAATTCTTGGAAGTAAGAACACCCTCTAGGTTAATTTTAAAAGTGTTATGTTGTACTTCTTCATGGAGCTTGCTCTTTTTTTGTGCTTAAAACATCGTATCTGTTGACCGGTCATCAGCAGATTCATTTCAAAGCATTCCTTTTTTAATTTTATTCGGTCAAAACTATTACTTTAAATCAAGAAAAAACCCTATATACTCTAGCCTAAAGCCATCTTTCAATTTCTATCCAGGTTTTAGTATATTTATTTACGGTTGGTGTATTTCACGTCCAGGAATGTAATGACTAATGGCAGACGTTTAATTTGTTTTTGCAGATGTGGCGTCAGCTGGAACGAAGACCACGTTTCACTTGACTGCTTTGAATGTGGTGGCTACTCGATGGAGCGGCCTTGCCCCGTCTGTGATGGCTCCTGCAAACAAACATGGCGCAGGGATATAGCCATGGTGAGTCGACTGTTTCTGTGTACAGCTGCACTAAGAATTGTGTTATAAAAACACTTCGAAAAGATTACGATTTGTCAGTTAGTTACTTTGATGTATCTATTTACGTGTGGATAATTTTCATTGGGCCACAACTCGCATCTTCTGTGTCTGACACGTACTTGGCATTTCCACTTGTATCTTGCGTAGTATTTGAAATCGAGTGGTTGAGGCTTGTTTCTGTCGATTGCCATGCCACCTTATTAAAGTGGTTGTTAGAAAGCAGTAAAGTTGTATTTTCGAAGTACGGTATTTTATAATGTTTATGCCCCCAAAAGATATGTGCGATTTCCTTTTTCCAAGATGGGAGGGCGAATCGAGAAAAAACGACACCACAACACAAACAAGCCACTCGGCTACAAGTCTTCTTGATTGTGTTGTGGTGTCGTGATTTCGTGAGGTTTTCTCTATTCCTCTTCCCTTGTCGTCCATACACCGCAGTAAATCCTTGCACCGTATGCCAGTTTTCTCGATCGTTTTTTATGATTTTTGTCTGGAGGCTGTGCGACGTATGCACTCGTATTCATGTTTTGCCACATAAATGGCAAACTGCTTAACTAGAGTATGCCAACTCCTTTCACTTAACATGTACGCATATAGAAGACGAAATAAGTAAGCCGAGCGACAAAGGAGAATTTCATGATTTTCCCTGAGAACCGTGTTGGTGTGAGCAATGCACAGCCGAGTTGTTAGAGGATGCGAGATGGAATTACTTTACCAATTCACGCACACGCTGGACTTAAAACAAACACCCCTTTTGGGCATACATTCAAGGTGTGGGCGGGGTTAATGTAAGATTTTGAAGGGTGTTAAGTGAAGTTACTAACAACACCGAAACAGCGAAATTTGGTCCAATTTTGTCGGATGGGTCATTTATAAAATCCCTTTCGCATCATCAGACGACTTTGCAGTGTGTCACCAAGCGAAACGGGTGCGAATCTTGTGAGGGGTTCAAGGGATTGGCTGATAGCTAATTGGTCACCAGGTTGTATCCCATGGCCGACCAAGGTACATAATGACTTTTACTGCTAATTTTTTCCTGCATGGTGTACTTTTCTACGCATTTATTTTGTTAAAATACTGTCAGTGATGTTGGCATTGAATTGAATATTACCATAGGATTGGTTCGTTTGAGTCAATGTTACCTAATGCTGATTGTGAGGTAATATTCCATTCTTCAATTCTTTCGTTTTCCATGTTAAAAATATGTATCACTTTTCGAGCCCATTTGGATTTCCATCCTGTTTATTTAATTAAGAAGGAGCACAGGCTAATCACAAGCTGCCTTGTCTAAACTTCATCAGCAACCCGCTTTTGGGGTCAACGCCTATGCTGCGCGTACGAATTCTGGTGCTACGCGGGTCTAGAGTTAGAAGTTGTTTAAAGTTGTCTCATGATGCGAAAGAGAAGTGTTTAATCCGTAAAGAAATACACACTGCCCCATTTTCACGTTAAATGTTTACAGTCCAGAGTGATAGTTGGAGGAAACGTATGACACATTTTTTACCATACTGTGATAATCGGTGGTTATGTAGTGGTTTGTGATACACTAATCCATTTTTGCGTTAAGTTAGTAAATTATTAAAAGGTAGCTGCGTGTACCTTTTTGGAATTCTACAGATTTAAAATGTTATTAATGACCCTATTTGGCTTTTCGTCTCATTGAATTTGAAATATCGACTTTTTCATTTGGAATGTCATTTTGTCTTGCGTATTTTGCGTGTCTTGCGTATTTCAATTGATATGCTGTATTTGTTTGTTTGTACCGAGTTTTAACTGTGTACCTTGCTTAATTTCAGTCCCATTCTATGCGCAAGGCACACTGGGAAGGCGAATGCGGTCTACCATCTAAAGAGCAGCAAGCTTTTTTCCTAAAAAACTTGGTTGATGCGACAGAAGACAGCCTTTCTGAAGCACTCCAAGACTTGAAGGCGTCGTCTTGACCTGTTTCCTTAGCTAGTTAGGCCATTCATTAGCGATTGTACAGCCATACTCTTTTGTTCAGTAGGTTAGTGTTTGTTTACAAGCCACTGTGGATGGAATCAGACGATCACAAAACTGGAAATCAAGTTTGTAGAAGCAGGTGTTGCAATAATAATTACGAAGTAAAATTGACATCCCACGGGAGCTGATTGCTAGAATTGGCCACCAATGAGAAATCGTGCACACAAGTTGACCCTGCGTAGTGGTACGCAATGAACCGAATAGCATAATCACCCCCACTGTTTTGGCACATCTTTGACCTGTCTGACATGACGAACTGGTTGAGTCCCATGAAAACCATCACCATTTAAAAGATTGCGTAGGTAGTTAAATTCTGTATATTTCCTTGTTAAGCTTTGAAAACAAAAAATTATAAAATCACTAATTTTTAGTTTGGTTATGTAAAAGTTACTCTAAACTTTTCTCCGTCACTGTTGAATGTTGAGCCTAACATTATGTCATACATTTGGTTTGCTTTCAAAAATTGTAATTGTGTGGCCAATTCTAGCTCAGCTTCTGGTTTTTGTGTTATTTTGTTTTTGCACACGATGTAGTCACAGACACGGATATCGTTTTGCAATTTGCCAACTTCTTTAGAGCAAAATTTGGATTTTGCATGTTTGCTAATCTGAAATCTAAAGGATTAAAACAAGTCGTCTGCTTCTGCCTTTGGCCTTGTCCTGTGTATTTAAGAATGATGTCTTTTTACTGAAAAAAAATGGTCTGTTCGTGTCTCAAACTGTTACCGAGTTGGTTGTATTGGCTACACTCAACAGTCCAAAGGCACGGACGTATTGCTATCTCAAGGCTGATATCTTGCGCACTCGTAGGAGATCAGCCTACTTCATAAATTTAAGTCATTGTCTATTTTGTAAGTCAGATTTTTTTTATCGACAGTTGTAAGATTTTGTAAAGCGTACTAGTGTTCGGAGCTGGAGTATAAGTAGTACAGTGAATGGGAACGTTCCCATTGTAATAATGCAAGTTAAAATGTCTTTTGTTTTCATCGTACATTTTCATTGGTAATCTTCACTTTAGGTTTATCATTGTTTCATTAAGCATTTCAGTTATTAAATTACGGCATTCTTTGCATGTAATTAATGAAAATTGTTGATTGTAATCTGCCGAACTCTTGTCCTTTCTTTTCTTGTGGCTTTTGTTGTTGGAGGTGGTAGCAGTGGTTTCAAAGGGTTGTATTAAAATGTAGCCGTTGCTGGAAATTACTTTCTAGGTTCTAGGCACGGAGATTAATATGTTGGTTTACAGAAGTTAATTACACATTTCCATCCAGCATAATATCAATCCAACGAATACTATCAATAATAATCTGTTGGCTTAGTACATGTACGTCAGTGACGTTCAGTCTAGATTTGCCGATCAAAGGTCTGTGATAATAGAAGTAAATTTCAACAACAATTCAGTCCCCACAGAAAATGTTTATCTTATTGCAGAATGAATAGTTTTTTTTTTTTCAATTTACGCTTGTTGTAGTTGGCAGCAGTGCAAAATTCTGCTATTTAGGAACAATTTGTCAGTCTGTAATGAATTATAATTGTATTCATAGTTGAGTCAAATTTGCCAAAATGGTACCGAACTGGTGTACTGTGTTTTCAAGCTTTCCTTTTTTTTTTTCCCTTCCCGAGTGTTTCGGCAGATTATCCATTTTTTAGCAAGCGAATTGGATTTGTTTCGGAGCAGCTCAAAATTTTTTAACTTCATTTTTTCACATGCAAAGTGACTAGATTTTATGTTTACTTCATTTTGTGAAACGTCTCTAGTTTGTCCTGATTTTTCTTGTGTTTTTTTTTCCTTTGTCTTTAAAGAGTAATACTTTATTATTATGGCTGTGTATGTAAATTAATAATGTTTGTATATGTACAAAGACTATGGCACCTTTTTATTCGTCTATCCGGAGCTGAAAATGTTAGTTTAAGACTTTTAAATTACCATCTATCTGTACTGCGAAGTAGGATGTTTCTTTCCGTGAATACGATTCTACGTACCAACAATATTTAAAAGTAAAACGAATTAACACCTTAAACAAAATTAGGTCATTTCAATTGATCATCTGTTAAGCTAACATTAATTGGCTTGCCCATTGGATTTAAACTAGCATTTTCATTACAGTTTTGGATAGGATCTTTTCTGTACATTTGCCAGTTGTGTTGAAACAACGGCCACCGACAGGATGTCGACCGGGTATTCAGTATTTTTCATACTGCATGACTTTTTTCAAAGTCGTCTTTGCTGTGTATTTAAAGTAAAGCAAATTTTATTTGTGAGTTATTGTATGTTAAATCATGTCAAAGACTTGTAAAGACCAATACCAATATAGTAGTGCAAAATGTTCATTGTTGGGATGGTGTGTTATCAGATTTGTTAACGAGACAAAAATGTCAAATATTGGGTACTTGTCGCGAATCGTTTCTAAACAGTTCACTATGTGAAGCCTGATTTGATTAACAATGCAAGCCGACTTGAGACCAGTGTTTAAACTTACCAAATTATGATACCAAAAAGGTTAGTCATGTGTGTAGTGAGCTATTCAGCAATATAAATCAAACAAACTCTTCATTTTTCATTTCATTGAATATATAATTATTAAAAAAAAATCATGTTCGACTTTTAAAACTACCGACTTCTATGTCCTGTTGGTGCTGCTCATTTTGAATAAAATTTTATTTTATGTACATAAAAGTAGTTATTTTTATTTTATAGATGGGTCTATTTTTTAAGGCATTCATTTTGCCGTTAAATGTGTGGAGATCAGAACGGGATCCAAAACTAAAAAGTGTGATAATGTGGTGTGCAGTAACTACAAAATTATAAGTATTTAGCAACAATGACATAGCTGAAAACGCAGCTTATACATATGAAAGGCCGACTGCTTTGCAGTTCAGGTGTTCGTGCAATTATAAGCAAGATGATGGCATTCTGCTGTTTAATGTTTAATCTTGCTGACCGAGAATTTTTAGTCATCTGTGCGGAATAGCTGGTGCAGGTTACAAACTAAAATTTTGAGCGAGTGGCATAAAACAAAACCCTGGTAATCGAAAAGAACTGGATAATTGCTTCTGCGTATCAGTAAATTAAAAAAAAAATGGCTAATTCAGTGGTCATACAGGCTCCTGGCCTGGATATTCACTGTAATGTCACGTACCTTGGAATAAAAATCTTGAAGTGAGCAGTTCACAATGCGAGTGTCGCCACCGTTTACATTTTTTTTTTGTCCGATGTGTAGTATGCAGCTCAATACTCAACAGTTAGTAAATACAAACAATATGCAAATAATATTAATCCAATATAAATCCTGAAAACTTGTGTCGTTGTTGTTGGAACCAACTAGCGGAGTAAACTTGGAACATTTTAATCGCTCGTTAATTCCAACGGCGCAAAGTCTGCTAAATTAATTTGAGATAGAAAATTATTTCCGGACTGGCTTTGACTGGAATTTCAAGGAATTATAAAAAAGTAAATGCTGATTAAAACGAAAGTTCTAAACTCTCAGATTTTTGGTTGACGGGCCATTATGAAAGTACATATCAACTTGCAAATTAAACCAAATGAAACCTTTAAATGGCTCGTATCAGTTAGTTTGTTTCTTATCAAAGTTTAAATCAAATTCAAAATTTGTCCTGCAGCGGTCAGCAGGATGTTGGAACCTGAGACATGAAGATGAATTTCGACCTTGAACATTTAATCATTTTTGGGAGTATCCTTACACTTGAACAACGTCTTCATATCTAGTTGAGTCTTATCAGTTCTCGGGTGCCTCTTGGCAGCAATCCAAATTCCATATCTTGATCACCATTTAGTTTGATACGATTATTTTAACTGCTGGTCTCCGCATTGCTGTGAACTGTTGCTACTTTCCAGTGTTTTAAAATGATTTTGAAAATAACTGAGTATGATGACATTTAGTTATCTCCCTACAATGTGAAGCTTGTTGCAAGCGAATAACGGACCAAATTCTTGTAGTTCTTGTCTGTATAGTGCCATAGTCTCGTTCCTAGTGCTTCTTCAAGGGCAATTGAATAGGTTAAGCTGTTCAAAACCTTGATTGTTGTGGGTCAATATACAGTCTTAGTCCGATCTAAGATTTGCTAATAACTGAATATTTTGGCATTTAATTTCAAAATTGCCTTTGCTGCTTGGTTCAGTGGACGCAAAAAAAAACTTGGCTGGTACTAGTAAAAGAGTTGAAATAAGAAATAAAATAATCTACACACATCAACTAAAAAAAAGCAGTGTTGCACTGACAGTAACAAACACTAATCATTCAAACAGTTTAACTAGAAGGTTATTGAGATTTACACTAGTTTATTTATGCACCACGTTCTGTTAAGTTTCAACAATTATGAGACTTGTGTGACAAGGTATACTGCATTTTGACCCACAATCGAAGATGGTGATGCATGTTTTGTTGTACATATTTTTTTT
>JAHWFP010038503.1:0-12149 GCA_023313725.1 Lithobius niger
AGCTGTTGGCTTATTTCCAATTTTCCTTAAATCCAATAGGCAACGGAAATAGGTTTGCATCCGTATTTACCGAGGGGTCCGACAAACTCGGTAATAGTGTACGAGATTGCAGATTTACGTTGGATTTGAAGATTTGCATTGATTTGAAGATTTGCAGGAATTTGCAAGATTTGTATGGATTGCATTGTACAGACTTTCAAGATTTTTACAGATTTTCAAGGTCTGTATGGATTTGCAAGATTTGTTAGAAATAAATACAGATGCAAACCTGTATCGAGCCCAATTGAATTTCTGTCCCGTTTATAAGATTTGTTAGGATTTTCCAGACTTCGCTTGGATTTGCGGATTTCATGACGATTTATAGATTTGAAGTTAGCAGTGATTTGTGTGGATTTGCAGATTTTATTGGATTTGCAAGTAGATTTGCAGATTTCGTGTTGATTTGCACTGATTTTTCAGGATTTACAGAGATTTGTATATTGGCAATTTGTAGATTTCGTATTGATTTGCATTTGTTGATTTGCGACTGTTGGGGGTAGAGTCTTAAGGCGCCGCCTTTATTCCTTAAATGAGCCCGTATCGAGCAAAACCTTAGAGAAGCAATGATGTTACTTAAATGCACCCTGACGTGTTCCTTATTTCTTATTCCCCTATTCTTTCCTATTAACTCAGCAGATGTAGGCTATAATGACTCAATTCCGGTCATTAGCTGAACGCCTAATATTTAGCTTAAAGGCCGGTTGCCACCAAATTAGCATTGCAGCATCTAGGCCTATCGGGTTCTCTATCGCAGGAAGCAAAGGCATGCGCAAAACAAAACTTTTAAACACAACAAACAAGCCACGTGACTCCGTAATTATTGAGTAAAAATGTGGTACGCCCTCGTGCACCTGGGAACAAGCTGTAAAGATTAACGATATTAGTGTCACTCGATGGCGCCAGGAGATTTTCTTTATATTTTCCCGTGGCGCCATCTACTGATACTAGTATCGTTAATCTTTATAGCTTGTTTCCAGGTGCACGACGGCGTACCAAATTTTTACTCAATAATTAATGAGTCACGGGGCTTGTTTGTTGCATTTAAAAGTTTTGCTTTGTCCATTCCTTTGCTTCAAACGAGGGAGAACTCGATAGGCTTAAATGCTGCAATGCTAATTTGGTGGCAACCGCCTTTTACGAAGAATTAGCCCTCATCCCTGCAAATACTAACAAGAGAAGCAGAGTTCTCAACAAATGTCTTCGTCTTCATATATTTTCTATCTTCGTCACTTTCGAGGACGTTTTCGCTTTATTCTTCTCACTTTTATTAAAACGCTTCCTCCACTTAAAAAACAGAAATGTTCTTAGCCGGGTGGGAAAAGAATGTACTTATGAGTAAAAGGTCTGACTTCTGGCTAAGAGGAGAGGCAGGTTAAATTTTTGACGCATCGTTAGAATTTCAGCCAGAAAAAAAAAAAAAGAAAAAAAGAAAAAAGATGATTCTCCTGGTTCGATCCGTCTTGCAGCCGTAATCATCAGTGAGGCATGCGGTTATTCAGGAAAGGAGGGCGGTTACGCTATGTTCCGAGTTCCTCCGTTGCACGGCTTCTATCAATCCCGCCCGCCGCATCAGGTTATGGCAAGCTTGTCGGTTGAGAAAGTTGTTACTACGTAGCATCCTTTGAAACCAGAGCTTCCTAAGGGTCGCGTTTTGAGCCGAGGTTATTTTCTAGTAACAGTTTGCAAGGAAATAATTGGCAAAAGACGAGAACCTGACACCACAAGACGGGATGCCTGCGTGTGGTTGAGGGTCACAAAAAAAAAAAAAAAACATTTTCTTAAAAACGGGAACAAACAACACGTGGAAAAACAGGGTTTCCAAAATAATCAAACAAAGTACGGAGTAAAGACAAATTAATAATAAAAAAAAGCGGTAAAATGTACAAATGCAAGAAAACGATGTAACCCAATAAGAAAAGTTGTCAGTATTAACTCATAATGCTAATTTTTTGCAGGAGGTACAAATGCATGACATGATTTAGATTCGGGGTTTGTATAATATCTCTGTAATGTGTGGTGCAGTGGCAACCCAGGCCAATGCACTGTGACTGAGATTGGCGCCCATGACCTAGCTGTCGACGCGCCATTATTAAGCCTGAATCCCCCCCCCCCCCCATAATGCTAAACAGCATTGCTAAGCTCATAGGGCTTTGGCCTAATAACCATTAAAACAAATGTTTCTTGAACGATTTCAGCGATAAGTTTAATTTCGGTACGCAATGAATTAAATAATTTACTACTCGGATAGTAAATGCACTTGTGGCGTCTTTCCTTAGCAACTTTTGGTTGGACGACGTAAAAAACAGGATTCATTCCTAGTACGTATGATAATTTGTCACAAGACGAGTAGTAAAATGGGCACAGTTTTTGCAAAAAAATTAAGAAAGGTTCTATTGACGTAAATTGGCAGAATATCTGGCATATAAACGAATTTCGTTTGTGTTTATGGAGAGTGAAGGAGGAGAAAAGCAAAAATTCGGAATTTAAAATGGTTTCGGAGAATCCAGCAAAGGTGTAGCCTATAGGGAGAAAGGGGGGAAGGAGTGCTCGAAGTCCACCCAAGGGGGGGGGGGCAAGGGGTGCAAGATTTGTCAGCAAAAACAACATTTTGTGAGCAGTTTTAGTGCGTTTGCAAACCCTTAAAATTGCTAAGACGGAGTAAAATTACTAAAAATCGCATTACATTGCTTAAAGTTACACTAAAATTGCTGAAAAGAAGTAAAATGGCTAAATATTGCACTACATTGCTTCAAGTTACACTAAAATTGCTGAAAAGAAGTGAAATTACTAAATATTGCACTACATTGCTTCAAGTTACACTAAAATTGCTGAAAAGAAGTCAAATGAATAAATATCGCACTACATTGCTTAAAGTTACACTAAAATTGCTGAAAAGAAGTCAAATGGCTAAATATTGCGCTACATTGCTTCAAGTTACACTAAAATTGCTGAAACGAAGTAAAATTACTAAATATTGCACTACATTTCTTCAAGTTACACTTAAATTGCTGAAACGAAGTAAAATTACTAAATATTGCACTACATTGCTTCAAGTTACATTAAAATTGCTGAAAAGAAGTCAAATGACTAAATATCGTACTACATTGCTTAAAGTTACATTTAAATTGCTGAAAAGGAGTCAAATGGCAAAAATTGCATTTTTACAGGTTGACTAAAAATTACATTTTTAGTAAACTTGTAAATCCGTAAATATCACCATTGTAATGGGGCGACCAGGCGTGTACACAGTATTCAAGTTTTGATCGGATAAACGTCATATACAATCTTCTTGTATTCGTAAAAGTGTTCACGATTTGAACATAGACTTTAAAAAACGTTTTCCGAGCATCATTCACAATTGCCTAATTAACCATATCGGGTTGGTATTAAAGAGTCAAGAGCTATACCCGTTAACCCTTAATTTAATTTATGTGGGAACTTAAATCCAGAAATAATACACAGAATGCTTGGATAATGGATTCAAAAGTTGCTGTGGGTGTGGACAGCCATTCTGTCACCAGAGTTTATTCCATGACTAGAATGTAAATAATCAAGTCCTCGCCCTACGGGGTTTGAATTCGCTGGACTTTGGAATTACCACAGGAATATTAAGAACTATTTAGAAACAAGCGGCTGCTGCAACCGGTCTTCTTCCGCCACTTTCGAAAATGTTGAGGCGCACACCTCTATCACGCACTGCCACAGCGCTCTCTATTATAGTGTATAATCTAAAAGTATAGTAACCATCGCAACTACCGGTTAAAAATGATTTTAGATTTTAGGATTAATTGTCAGCTTTTAGGCCTAATTTTCACCTGCCGTTTTATTTCGTATAAGTAGCTGCTAACGGAGAGTTGGGTTAGGGATTACGCTTGTTCATTTATGCAACACGGTGCGGAGATTTGACGTTGTCGTGGAAATACGATTTAATATAGCCTAATTCTCAACTTTTAGGCCTATTTTTTTTATACTTGCCGTTTTAATTTCGTAAGTATCAGCTAACGGAGAGTTGGGTTCGGGATTATGCCTGTTCATTTATGCAACACGGTGCGGAGACTTGACGTTGTCGTGGCAATGCGATTCAATAACCTAATTCTCAACTTTTAGGCCTAATTTTTGTATACTTGCCGTTTTAATTTCGTAAGTGTAGCAGCTAACCGGGAGAATTTTGTCGAGAGAAGGCCTATATTCATCCGTACAACAAGGTATGGAGACTGTTTTTAAATGAAGCTAGTGTGTGTCGTTAACGAAATCTTTTTGTTTTTACGGTTGCGTGTTTTCCCGTGATGGTTAGATGCGACAATTGAATCAAATGTTATTTCATTGAGTTAACGTCGAGAAAGCATATTAGCTGTAAGGAAGCAACAATGTTTTAATTTGCCTTGTTTTTTGTTTTTTTTCCCTAATTTTTGGTCGCCGTGCACAATGGTGAAAACAGTTTGTGTCTATCTGGTAGGCTACCGCCCTGAAGTTGAAAAAAGCGACGGACGGCCAAACCCGTTGCAATAGTCTTCTCAACGGTTTCGGCTGTAAATAATAGACTAAAACTTGATCTATTGTGCGCGCAGCGTATCTTGAGTCCTGCAGATATTTTATGAGCGGCTACATCTTCCTGGAGGGAGCGGTTTTCATCGACGGCCGCCATTGTTTTTGTAACCATCTAGGATATCAACAAGGTGCTCTGCTATCGAAAACATTCAATCGATTATCTGTATTCGTTCTGGGGCAAACTCAAGATAGGCCGCGGACACTATATAGCAGTTGTATCGACCACAGTAGGGATCAATGAAGGACGTTGGCGGGCTTAGCTAACTTAATCCAGGTGATTGTTACAGGACCAAGAGGCTTAATTCACCGTCATGGTTCAGTGGTTCAAGATCATTATTTGGCGGGTTCGCCTTCCTCTAAACATTGAACGGAAATGAAGTCAAGTTGCTAAGGACGGTCAAAGTCGAGATGAATTCAAGATTCATAGTCAGAAATTATGGCGGAAATATCTTAGGGGCGAAATAGCCCAAATTACATCCTGTCAAGTCTAAATCAGTAGTTGGAATGGTAAAAGCCGAGTGGGCTATACCGGTTACCAACTTAAAACACTTGTTGGTAACCAAGGCAAGGCCAGCCAATTACTTAGTTACAACGCTGCACCAAAGGTACAAACAGGATATAAATCAATGCATAGAGGTTGCTGCTATGGTTGAATGGGCTTCCATGTTCAAGGGCAGAAGTCCCAGTCGACCAGGGCCGACTGCGTAGCCCTCTAGCATTAACAAGGCCGGGCGCAACACAACCAAATAACGGTCCCGATACCACCGTCAACCAGTTCAGGATCAAGTCTTAATATAGGATGAAGAGCTCGAGCTTTGTGAATTTTAAAATAGGGCATCTAATGGCCTAATTTTCCTTGAGCCAATGACAACTCGCGACTTACTGCATTTTTCAAAATTAACACTTTGTCGCATATTGTCGCAAAGCTCGGCAGAACGGATCGGCTGGCTGCGTCGTTACGTCATGAAATTATGCTGGCAGTTACCACTAATAATTGACGTATGGTTTTATCGAACAATTATTTTCGTCTTGGTCCCTCCAGCATGTTTTTGTTACAACGTGGTATTCCCTTGCTAAAAATTCGTTTTAAAATGTGGCGTCTGTGAGGCTTTCTGTTGAATATTGGGAACTACATTTACTTCATTCTGCGATATATGATCCTTTACACGTTTAACTATAACCATACACGCTTACTATAACCACGACGTTTCATCTCTGTGTGTGCATTTATTAATTTTCTAATAATCACCATGACATTAAAAATCTAAAAGACTAATGCGGTAATAATTAAAAATTGTTTTGTCAATAGATCGCTGAAAAAAAAATTATAAGATACTAGCCTAAAAATTATAAATTAGAATGTTAAAATACGAAAATCATTCCGATTTGTGACGAGACAATCTTTAACTTAATGCTGTTTCGTATGCTATCTCAGTTGGCCTTGTATTCCTACGCCGAATCTCGTGAAACGGTTCGATAGTAACACGCGTGTATGGAGACCTGCGCGTGGCTGTTATAAGGCAGGCCTGATGTGCCTTAAATGTCGACAAAATGTGCCTTTAATGCAGATAAAATACCATTTTCTTACTGACAGAACGTGGTGAGAGTGGCGGACGGATACGTACCAGGGCGCATGTAAACCAGCTGCCTTCCATCCGTGGAATAACCTATAGCACCGTGGCTCTCCTTGCCACAGCGCGTCACAAACAAAGAAAATTCGATTTTATAATTCGCCATCTTTCCCCGAATTCTAGAGGGCGTAACTGAGAGACACCCAATGCTTTGAGGGAAATGCCGGTTCCAGGAAGCGCTAAATAGTAAGAAACAGTTAAGAAACCCATGGCAGGAAAAGGTGGGCGGGTTGGGTTGTTGCGGCCGCCGATTCGCCCCAAGCGCAATCCGGCTTTTAGCCTTATTGTTTTTGCGCATTAGTTTTCGGGAGGTAATTTCTGGGAGAATTTTGCTTGGCCGGGCATGGCTTGACTCAATCACTGTCTTGTCTGGTCTGCCTTGGCCTAGCTAACTTGGTGGATGGGTTGAGTGGTGCAGCCTGGATGTGTGGTTGGTAGGAGTGAGTTTATAGAGTTGGAAGCTAGCTAGCTAGTCATTCACTTTTGATTCGTAGCTGGAGAGGAATGTTGCATGATGTCAGCCAGGATGTGAATTTTGAAATTTTGAGGTATTTTGTCGCCATAAATCAATTGCGGCAATAGGAAAGGGAAAGGGTAGTAAAAATCCGCCGCGTGGAATGTTTTTAAATTGTTGTAGGACGGAAAACCAAATGAGATCGGCGAATGTTAAACGAATGCAGATTCAAACCTATTTCTATGGCTTTTTGGGCTTCATCAAACTCTCGGAGCGGTGAACTGAACCAGCGAGTTTTAAGACTAAAACCGAAGAACAACCGCTCGACCATACTGGCACGGACATTATTGCATACTGAAAAAAAAGTTGATTTTCGAGAACTTTGGATTTTAATCAGGAGTTGGTCCCATAGTTAACGAACCATGATCTGTGCTGCATGGCTGCACTTGGAACTGCAGATTAGCAGAATCTTAAACAGTTAGACTTTTAAACACTCTTAAACAGTCACTGCTTAGGTACGGTTAGGTTAAGTTAGCCTACGTAGGTTTTTTAAAAGCCAGTAATTTTTCAGAATTTATTACCCGCTGATCGCATACTTTTTCTCAGATTTTTAGTTTTTAAATGTTTACGGTGGTACTGATTTTGTGAGCGTTTTATTTGGATTGTGCCAATTTAGAACTGACGCCATCGTTTTCATAGTTTCGTTGTTATTTTTTTTTGTCTGCAGGGATTTCCATTTTCTGAGTTTTAATATTATTATTATTTTTTTTATCAACAAAGGCCTCCATATTTGAGTTTCGTTGTTATTTGTTTGTCTTAGTTTCGTTGTCATTTTCATTATCAACAGGATTTTCCATTTCTGAGTTTCCTTGTTAGTTTTTGCTAAAGGCAGTGGACTCGGTATCAAGCATATACAGCTTCCCTGATGAGTGGGCGAACACTTATCAAAAAGTGGCATAAAGCCTGAAACGCAGTGTGAAATAAACAAAAACGGAACGTTAAATGTTTAGAGTAAGGGTCTAAAAGTCAAGAAGGAACACGGACAAGCTTTGACAGTAAGGGTCTAGGTATAAAATTTTGTAAGAGGCTGGTAAGCATTAGACCCTTACTACCCGGTGGTTAGCTTAGGTCTACTCTATTCGGACAGAATGTGTATGAACGGTTTCTTTGTTCTTAGAATATTGTTATAGAACTTTAAGAACACAATTTTCTTGTAAAGTTTGGCATTTTGTCTTTTGATGCTTTAGAATTTTTTATTATATTTCGTAGATTTACGGTAGAGGATAACCAGTAATGCTCTCTGCTGAGAATACCCTGCCATGTTACTAAATGAACAAATAGTTTTCAACATAAAACAAAGCAGCAAACGTATACAAAACGTGAACGTTATCAATGGATCAACAATTTTAACAAGTAGTCAAAAGACATGACGATTTCTGTAATAACAATCATACCAGCATAAATGTATATCAAATCGTGCAGACAACTAAAAAAAAATAATAATAATTTTCTCGTCTTGAAACTGGTGTATCGACAGAATTCGTCGCGTGCAGTATTATTGGTTCCGGGGCTTCGCCCCATCGGCACTTCGGTTGGCCCTGGCAAGAGGCTTCCGTCCTTTGTGGTCTTTGGTCCCAGGTGCATCAGTCCGGTTCTGGTACTCCTTCTGCGTGCCGCGCCGTGTCTTGGCGACAAGGCTGTAACTACCTCCCTTTCCCTGCAAGAACCATATATTCTTTTCCTTGGCTTTCGATGATGTCTGTTTTACAACTGATTGTTTAAACTTGATGCATTTGACGTTCCTATATGTTCTTGTTACAATATGTACATACTTTTTGCATCTTATGTGTTCAATGTTCATACCGATTGTTACCTGTCCTTAACGACCAACTTATGGGTATAGTAACTCAGCGAATCCTTTTCGGCCATTCCATCCATCAACCCTTAACCACTCCTGATGTAAACCATTTTTTTTGCGTTCTAATTTGGAACTTTTTTCCTCCTTTCACTTACAAGCCCAATTACTTATTAGTTTACTTGTTTAGGGACCGTCATTAAGCAGTGAATTTGTCACCTTACTTTTAAAAAGCCGTACCAATTGACGGACGAGCGTATCACCATCAAATTCATCGTCAAACCTGAACCAAAATGGCAGAAAGGTAATTCTTGACTCAGTCTAATCCTTAACGTAAGTTAGTCCTGTGTGCCAACCCATCTGAACCTTAACATATATTGATGCACAGGGTAAAGGACAGCAAAATAGTCATCAGAAATACAAGACGAAGAGTAATAAAGTTGACTGAACCCTCTACGACTGTTAAATAAACAGGACAGCGAGCCAAATGGTCTCGATAAGTGACAATTAAAGCGCCCTCTCATTAAAGGGTTTCCTCCGCTGCATATCACGAATTCATCATCTAAGAGTTCACCTGCCCTACAGAGCAGCGTCATGTGACGTCATATTGGCTACAAGACAGATAGCTGCAAGGGGCACTAGATTGAAATGGTGGGTTAAACAACGCACTTCTAGTCAAGCCAGTGCTTTGAGAGTGGATTTCGTAGGCTTAAAAAAACCGTTGTTTTCTCCAATCCCTTATGCTGCTTAGGTTGTAATTGGAAAATCAAGATTCCACTTCCTTAAAAATGTCAGCAACTGCCAACAAATCGACAAAAATCGCGCGTTTTAGGCCTAAGAAATCCAGTCTAATAGCATTGGCTTCAGTAAGACGCTCTTCTTTTCCCCCACCAGTGCACCTTGTAGCTAACCCAGTAACTGGCTCCACCATAGAATTACATACAATAATACTACGTCGTGTCACTGCCCTATAGCACCAGCATGGCGGAAACAGGCGGAAGAAACCTTGAATCTAAAACCCAAGAAGTCCTCACCGACATCGTTGTCGATTCTGTTGCCGGTATTGTCATGCAAATTAGGCGGTGGTATACAGGCAGCTGAAGCAGTATGTCTTTCTTCTACTCTAATGACGATAGCTACAACAATACACTTTTTTCACGAAGTGTCAATCAAAGTATTGCTGTTTCTGAGTGCGGAATTCGTTCTCCTATCCGTGAAGACAGTAATTTGGTTTAATTCTATGAGTAATGTTTTTAGGCCTTAGGGGATTAAAAAAAACAATCAGTCTAGCAATTTTTTTTCCTTATGTCAAATTTGCTAACTCCATACTGGGCGTTCTGTCCTTAAGTAAAATAAACATATACCTGCCAAGGAAACACAATAATCTCTAGATATTTTTAGCTTTGAAAACCATCAAGCTATAGCACCACTGAGATCTGTGTCATACTTTTCTGAAACACCATGCTCGATTCAAATAGGGGGTTAAAAGCCTTTTCATTTGTAAAGCTTGAATAATAATAAAAAAAAAAAGTCAAAATAAAACCTAAAACAGGAGCTTGGTTGTTACATTTTTTAAAGTACCCAACAAACGGGAGGAGACGCGAGGATACTGACAGAATTTATTGGCAAAAAATGAGAGAACTTTGTAGAATATGGAGGTCAAAAATTCACCATCTCTTCCCACGACCACGACGTGTGTTATCTTTCTTTTCTACTAATGTTTATCCTCCTGAGACCAGAGGACTTTTTTTTTTCTTTTTCATTTCTTTCCTTTTCATCTTGTCAGTCGTGGAATTCGAACCGGCATTCGCTCTGTTGGGAGTGTTGCAAATCTTGTACGTTTGCTGGGGCCGATGGCCAATCTTGAGTCTTACCTGTTTAATCTTTCATAGGTGGGTATATCTACATCTTGTAGGTTCATTTCCGTTTCCTGCGTCTGGCCTGAAGTAAACCTTAAGTTCAGACCGTAAAGTCCGTGACTCGGTCTTTTTTGAGAAGACACTCTCACTTTGCTGTTTTTCGTCATGGAGACGGGGATGCTGACCACTGGGCTGCGTTTTAGTGCTTCTACTTACAGGGAATTTTCCCCTTTTTTAGGGGAAAAATACTCTTCCAAGGGAAAAAAATATTAAGCAGGAAAAAAAGGGGAAATTCTGTGTTTTGTTTGCATGTTGCAATTTTCTCTGGTGACTCGAGATCTTCTCTCCGTCCATTTGAAAATTGACCTTTTCAAAAACTTCCATAAACTCACAATTTTATACACCAACAAACGCGTGTTTTAACATTTAAACCCTTACCCAGCCACAATTTGCAATTTGGTTAGTGTTTATTTCCCGTTTGTTGTTGGTTTATTACGGTTAAAATCACGAAATTGTGGTGAGTACTAATTTTTACAGGATCATCCATGTCCTTCACTTTTCACAGAAAATGAAGAAGACTATACTAGTTCTACGATAAATATAGTCTTCTTGAATTTTATTTTCAATTGACGTCAATAGGCGGCCGTTCCTGTGCTCTTCAAAACAGGCTCTTCATTTTTTTTTTAAATTAGGATTATGTAAAAATTAGTGGCATAAAAAAAAAAAGGAAATTAAATCAGGGAAATTCTTTTTTGCACAGGGAAAAAAAGGAGGGAAATTTTTATCTTTACTCGGAGAAATTCTGTACTTGAGAAGTGGAGGCCCTGCTGTGCTTGCTCACGTTGTGCCTGGAAACACACTTTTTGCCCCGTCATGTAGTGATCCATTCCAGGGTCTCAGGAGGATAAACATGATAGACCTTTTTCGCAGAATTGCTACGATTTTTCTGCGAATTTCTGTTTTCAATTTGTTGCTGGAGTCGACTGAATTATATCCTCATGATGGTACGACCCACGTCTGCATGCAAGGGCGCTGTTGTATGTTATGTTTTCTTTTCTTTAGTTTCTTTCTGAAAAGTTGTCGGTACCAGTCTATATGCTGCCTCAACCTTGTTTTGTTTCCATTATGTTTTTGATTGGCACGACAGCCCCTGGCTAATTTCTGAGTGAATATCAACCTTTTTTTTATTTTGATGTCGATGACGGAATAAACGTGACCTTCCAAGGCCTGTCATCCATGTACGAAATTTACGACTGATTTCCGGTGGCTTCCAATAACTTCCTGTCGCGATTGTATTTTTCGTTGCGGCTTATGAATAATGATTCACGTTCAATTCTTGATTCGATTTATTGATGGAAAAACTGCACGCGGAACAAAAAGTTTTTTCTTTTTTTTTTCGTCCTTGATGTAACTTCTTGCACAACTCACAGGCAATGAAGAAATTGAAGATTGGGGGGGGGGGGGGTACTGCACCAAGTATTTTAACTGATCGTGTTAATCTTGGCGGCTTTTTTCTTGATGGTGTGTTTATTTATTTTTTATTTTTATTGGGCTGGATATTTTCTTTTTTGCTAATTTCTGTAGTTGCATGTTCGAGTTTTGTTATTTACTGATGGTTTTTACGAATATTATTAAGTTTAAACATAAATTACTGATAAAACCGGCAAGGGAGCATACCAAGTTGCTCAGTGTCCGTTGAAGGAACTCCGTTACCCACCAAAAGGTGCCACAAGTATGTTATGAAAAAGACTTATAACACAACA
>JAHWFP010038504.1:148-15812 GCA_023313725.1 Lithobius niger
TCCGATTTATGACGTCATACCGTCTATACTCTTTAAACCAACAACTCTACAACTTGCTTCGTAGTACGTGGTGTGAAGTTAGAGTGGCTGCATCTACTGCTAATAAAGATGGTGATGCTCACGTCACGAACTGAGTAGCGATTGTTCTATTATTTGAACAATGATTTCAGTAATTTCGTTGTTGCACTAATCTTTTCATCACTTCCCCCACCCTTCCCACCCCCCACTTCAAAAAAAAATAGTGGAACCCCGTGGTTCCTTTAAAAGCATGAGGTTTTGTCCTCAGTCAAATAATAATAATAATAAAAAAACCCATACCGAAGAAGAATTGATTACAGGCCATACGGTCAGAGTTCCACGCCATATTGTTGATCCTCAGCGGAGTGAGTGACTTTTCCCGGGTTGGCTAATCATGGTCCTATGGCAATACGGGACACTGATAATGAATCCGCCCACGCAAGAAAGGAGGGCGCATTAGTACTCATTCAGTAGAGTTTATAAAAGTCACGTGTCCCACACCTGTCAGAAGGGCCGCCAACATCAAGAAGGGTCCAACGATGGGGGCGAAACGAGGAGAGTTGGGGAAGGAGGCATCCCGTGAATGGAAATGAAGAGTCGACAACGAAACCCACCTGCGCCAATGACTCACAGGTCGAGTTATAAACTTGATATTGTACGACTATGGTTTTTATTAAGTACTTGTAACTTGTGTTTAGCCTGGCGTTATTAACGATAAATTAGGGGTTTCAAAGTCGGACCTGTTCATTAAACCCGGGTTTTCGGTTAAATGTATTGCAAAATCAAGGCCGGATCCAAAATAAAGTCTTGGAGGGGGCTGCAAGGTGATTTTTCTGCGTTTTCGTGTATTTTTTGTCTTAATTTAACTGCGTGTTATCAACAGTTTTGTCAAAATTTGCCTTGGAGGAGGCCACAACTTCCTCGGCCCCTCCCTTGGATTCTCCCTTGTGCAAAATGTTGGGAGTTACTGGCAGATTTAACGCACTTTCAAATACAATAGCCTTAATTTCAAAATTAAAACACATAATTTTGAAATTAAGGCTATTGTATTGACTCAAAATAAATGTTGCATTCAACCTTTATTTACGAAGCCGTAGTCATAGAATGGTGAAAATTACACACCACTTTTCACGACGGCCAGTCCAGCCCTATTGAATCTGAGCAACTTGCTTCAAAGAGCTAGATTATTGCGGAAGTCGGCTGGGTGAGTGGTTTAATTGGCAGAATTTAGTAATTCGACAATTCGAAGCAAAATGTACTTCAGATTCGACATTGTACTTAAGGAGTGTGGATATTATCGCAACCTCAACGGTTGGAAGCATGCTGTCCCATCACGGGTTAGAAAGATAATGACAAAAGAAATTATACTTGAAAGTTCTTAAACACAATATCCCCATTTTCTGATATTACATTATTAGTCTATACCAGTTAGGTTGTCCCCAAAATCATTCTACTACATCTGTAATCTGTATACATCTATATTCTTGTAGTTTGCCACCTCCTGTAGCCTATAAATAACGCACACCACCTGGCTATTTAGGTGACGTGTGAATAATTTCAATTTTTTTGTGCGTGTGATTGCAAAAAAAAATAATACTCTAAGGAATCAGTACCCTTTTGTACCCTTGCCACTCGTACCCTTTTACGCTTTCGTACTCGTTGCCTTTTCTACCGTTTCGTACCTTTTCTTACCCTTTGTACGCTTTTGCACCCTCAGGTACCTTATGTACCCTTTTGTAATCACAGGTACCCTTTTGTTTTCATTCGTAATACCCCTTTCTACCTACCTTTTCGTACGTGTTTGCACCCTTTTTTTGACCGTTTTATACTCTTTTTTTACCATTTCATACCATACGGGCATTTAGTACCCTCTTGTACCTTTTGTAGCCTTTCGTACTCTTTATGTACCCTTTTTTACACTTCCATACCCTTTTGTGCCTTTTGTACCCTTTCGTGCTGTTTCTTACTACATCCCTTTTTACTTTTCGTACTCGTTCGTACCCTTTTTTACCGTTTTGTACCCGTTCATACCATTTTATACCCTTTCGTACTGTTTTGTGTCCATTTGTTTTCTAATGTAGCTTTTTTTTTTACCCCATACCCTTTGGTACCCTTTCGTACCATTTCTTACAGTTTTGTACCCTTTTGCACCCCTCCGCAACCCTTTGCAACATTTTGTTCCCTTTTACACCGCTTTGTACCTTTTCGTACCCTTACGTATCGTTGTGTACCCTTTCGTACCCTTTTGTAACGTTTCGTACTGAGAAATAGAAAGAGAAAGTTTGTTCAACTTATAAACCGCATTTTAGATGTTTGATTCTCGTTCGCGACAAATTCTGAGGGGTTTCTGATGAATTTGCTCCAATATTTACTAAGTCGTTTTTTCCTTCGTCTTCCAGGATTTCCTAATGGCAATACGATGTCACAATGATCATTACTGTGCATTAGAAGTTTAAGTCTAATGTCGAACATTCGAAGATTCAATATTGGCATAGCAAAGTTTATACGTCTGACGACCATTTTTTGTTAATTTGAAAATTTCCAACGGACGCGTCGTATGGCTGCGTTCATTTTATTGACCACTGAACAGGCACATATATTTGTGGTTGGCTGCAAACACGAATTTTATATTGAATATTAACTTAGTCGAGCATTAAAAAGCAAATATTATTTATTTGAGTTGTAGCTTAAACTGAAAAGGGGGAAGTCAGTCCTTGCAGAGTGAGCTCGACGTCGATAATGTTTGCTTTTTTTTTTTAATCTGTGGATCGTGGTGTTCTTTTATTAAAAATTGTTGAGCACAGTATTGAAAAATACAAAAAAAGTTTGTAAAAAAAGGCCTATAGTTAATATCGGCCTACACTGTAAGCAGGGCCGTAGATTGCCGGAAAGGGGAAGGGGAGGTAGCAGGGAGGGGAGCACCTCTACCCCATAAGGCAGACGGGGGAGTAATTAGACCCAAGAATTTGGTGTAGGCCTAGTACATTTTTTTCCTAATATTTTAAAAAAGTTTTGTCCTTTTTCCAAACAAATGTGGAAACTGCAGCAACACTTTGCAGCAACACTTTGACCACGTTATAATCTAACTATAGGCAAGTATATGTCTGACTTTGTTACCTGTTTTCTCTCTCCAGCAGGTTGATAGGGATCGGCTGTGACGTTCCTGCTTTAAATAAATACAGATGCGACCTGTATTGGTTTCAAAGGTCGTGGATTTGATTGTTGAGTCTTTGGCTTCTTCGTCCTTAAACGTTCCTGCGTTGACAATTTGGACCGGGCCGGGTGGTCAACGGGAGGGTTGTGCGAAAGAAAAAATCTGCGAAAAAGTGCATTATTATTATTTTTTGGGGTGCGGAAGGGGGGGGGGGGGGTGATGAGTTACTCCTCCAGAAAATACAATTCTATATACTGACGAGGCCAAATTATCGTAACTTAATGCAAGACTGTTTTCTTTTTAAAGTGACTTGCCTCCGTCTCTGCCGCATAACCGTCTTCCAACACGTCTCGGTTGTTTAATAAGGTATTGCGTTTCCTATACTTGCGCGGAACTCCCACGTTCGTCTTAGTGAGCAGTCCTTGCGAAAAAGACACGAGATACTCTATCCAAGACGGCCTTACATTTTGCGTAAGGCATTATACAGCAGAATATCTTTTATAAATTTTAAAAAGGATTTGTACCAGGGGATTGCCTAACGGATAGGAAATAAAGAACTTTGACTATACGTGATGTGGGATAGCGAGAGAAGTATCTAGTTACCGCAGAAAAGTTGTAGTAGTCTTTAGAATCCACGCCTTACAAGTCCTCCTCTTGAGAAGAACATCAACTTTTCCCGAGCATTTTTGTTTTCTTTCCGCAAAACGAGGACCATGGTCGACTTACACTGAGAATTTCCCTGACCGAAATTTGCTCACTTGATCGTGTAGTAAATTCGCCCAATCACAACCGACTTACAGCGATAATCACGCAGTAGCTTTTGAAAGCTACTGCGTGATTATCGCTGTAAGTCGATGTTGATTGGCTAAATTTAAAACTAAATCAGTTAGGCAATATCCTGCAGCTTTCATTGGTCGACGCAGCGTAATGCTAAACCGTGCAAAACATGGCGAGCGTTTTCTGAAGTTGATACGCTTTTGGCAGTCACTCGCTTCAAACGTTATACAGTTGACACGTTACGATAAGTTTGTTGAATTCATTTCAAATAAAAGTATGTATTTTCCTACCAAAAACAATCCGGAAGGCCTTTCTCTCGAAATACTCACTGTGTCGTTCGTTTCCGTAACCTAGCAACGCCTGCAGCCACACGTAGAATCCGGCGGCGAAGCTCGTCGTTAGCCGGACTGCGTCGTTAGGCCTAACGTTAACGTAACCTAGCAACGTAGTTAACGCAAAAGCACCGTTTTGAAATTTATTACGCTCCACTACAGTACGTATTTGATTGTCTTTTTTTTTTATTTACTCTTGCAATTTTAGAAAAAATAAAATTATGTACTGCATTTATTAATTTAATATTACGGAATTGTTTGAAGTAAAAAGTTTGGAGGTGTGCGCCAATGAAAAATTCTTCAGCGGCGGCGAATACAATTTTATTCCTGGCGGCCGTAGTGCCAATCGGCGCGCCGATATTTGGACGGCAGCGCGACTTTTATAAAAAATTTTAAATGTTGCATACGAAATTTAGAGTGCTAAATACTGAAATATGACGTGAAATTCTCTAACTAAATACCCCGCGAGCTATTGGAAATTATCAAATTTTTTTCAACACTCGTAGTTTTGGCCCATTAAACTCACTCGTACTATTTATTGGCAGATAATTTCCCTCGTGCTACGCACTTGGGAAATTAATGTCTGCCTAAATAGCACTGGTGAGTTTATAGGGGCCAAAACACTCGAGGTGAAAAAATTATCTGATAATTTCCTTAGCTCTTGGGATATTACGTTTGATAATTCCCCTGCAAATCGAAAGTAAAACCCTAAAACGAAATCACTTCGGAGAATCGTTTTGCGAAAAGAAAAACAAAAATTCTCTAACCGAATTCCACTCGTGCTTCCATGAAATTTATAATTTGTGCGTTTTAGCATTCAACTCGTTTCCAACAAATTTCCCTCTCTCTACCTTCGGTCTCGGGAAATTAAATCTGGGAAGGAGTTTCGTGCTAAAACACACAAATTATCGATTTCATAGAAGCACTCGTGGTATTATAGCCGATAAGTTGATATTTTTCTCTTTAGAAGGATGTATTCTTTCTTCCTATTACTGCGCACTTCAAAATGGCACGTTTACTGAAACCTGCGATTACTCATCTTTTACGTTCAGCGAATTTCTGCATGAATAATGATAAAAAAAAATAAACTAACAAAGCACGGCCTGCTGCGAAGGGCGTTTCTTAGTATTGATTTGAAGGACTTTTAGTGGACGAGTCAGCAAGGCAGACAAATGTAACTTTTTTCCAGTAGATATAGCGTGAATTTGTCAGTACCGTAACGTTACGTGTGTCTGTCACGTAATGCAAAAATTAAAGCCATTCAGGGCAAATGATCTTAAAAATTTACGACGTTTCGTCCCTCAGATCAGGGGCGTTATCAAGTGAAAACGACACATAAAGTTTTTTAAATATGGCTAACCATAACATAAGCTTGACAAACACACATGCATTTAAAAAAAAAAGTTTTTCCTTTACAATCTTAAGGATGCAAGGTGAACATAATAACCAACTAAAAAAAAATAATAATATTAAACCCGCACAATTCAATAAAATGCGGAGGCAGTCACTTACAAGCAGCATAGGCAGAAGTTGGGAAATGAAATCTGCAGAAAGAATCCGCAGAAACAAGTTTGTATTATGGGTCTTCCCCCCCCCCCCCCCCCCTTCCTGACAGGAGTCGAAAGGTGGTGATGTCGATCTTTCCATAATTCGATGTAAGCTTGAAGGTGATTGGCTGTTAAGTATGAGATGGTTGTGCACAGGTGGTTGACTTCAGTGAATGCAAATTGTTTCCAAGTTAACACGAGCCCTTGTATTAGGCATTTGAAATGAAACTTGAATTTTATTTATTCTTTAAAATTATTTTTAAAAATTAATTTCCCTGCCCGTTAAGTCAGCCGAAGAAATTTAATGCTTTTGCGGCTGTACCGGCCCAATTTTGAACATTACCAGACTTTTTGAGAAGAAATAACTAGTAATGGGAGGAGCCAACCCGGGGATTTGAACCGGGAAACCTCCGATCATCGTAGGGGACGAAAGTTTGTCCAGAATTGGCCAGAATAACTCCCATATAGCCGCTGAAGGAGCATGGTAGGCTCTCACGCTACCCTGGCCGGCAGTCCTGGCAAAGAAGTCCCCTTTCCAGGGGTTCGACCAGATCCGCAAACCTCCAGCAACCAGGCTGAGCTCTCTCACCACTCAGCCACGATGACCGTTTCAAATGCTTAATACAAAGGCACGTGTTAATTTTAGAAACAATTTGCATTAGCTTAAGCCAACCACCTGATACTTACAGCCTCTGCGGAGTCTTTCTCATTTCATTTCTCATCTTCTGCCTATGCTGCTTGTTAGTGACAGCCTGCACATTCTATTGAATTGTGAAGGTTTATTATTATTTTTTTTTTTTAGTTTGTTGTGATGTTCACCTTGTACCCTTGAAGGGAACAACTGTCTAAAATTCATGTGTGTTTGCCTTGGCAGCCTTGCTTATGTTGCGGTTAACCATTGTTTTAAAAACTTTTTTTGTGGTTTTCACTTGATAACGCCCGTGATCTCGAAATTAAATTGCGAGAACTGGGCAGTGAAGCCTATAACGGTGGAGAAACGTAGCCAAAAAATTCAACAATTGTGCACTGAAGAAAGTTCCCAATACCTTAAAATAGTACCCACAAACTATTGTGAATTAATTGTTCAAGGGTAAAACTTTAAAAACAAAACACAGTAGCGAAAATCATACAAGTAATTACTAACGCGGCATGAGCATCTGAGTAGTGATCCGGAGTTTTGGTTCTGATTCGTATGACATCATCTCAACGAAATATAATTATGATTTGCCTAATCTAAACTATTTTTAGTTTAAAACAGTTTTTAGTTTGGCTTTGTATTCACTTTACTTCAGCCATTTTGAATTACAAACAATGCCCACGAAAAGCTCCGTTTCGTAATCATTTTTATGTTATGCTATCAATCAATCAATCATACTTATGTTATGCCAAGGCCACTGAACTAACTGGCCCGCTCTACAACGATATTAAAAGGGTAGACAAAATGGCCGCCACGTCTGGTTCATTTCGTCGAGGTCTGTTCTTCGAGGTAGCGACTTTGTACGGTGCGACGCGACATCTATTGGCGGCTAGTGGCGGTTTTCGAAATAATAATTTAAATTTTTACGTAGATTTTGATGGCAAATTTTTTATTATATATAAGAGTATTTTTAAATGGTGTTTAAAAATATCACTCAGCTACAGTTAAGCTATTTCACTGCGTTTGCAAAAAAAAGCAACACGTTCGTTGGCAATTTGTACGGTGGGCGTCGCCCTCGGTTGACAAAATGCGGCAACTCAATCGCATCAGCAGCACTTTCGGCGGCCATATTGCCAACCCAGTCTCGTAATGCTATTTTTCATTCAAGATCCGGCCAGACTGTAGATAGCCGTGGTTATGCTATCACATGTTCCAATTATTACATAATCAATTAAATTATGCTTTCACATGTTTGACTTTAAAAGCGTTTTATATATATTTTTTTGTAATATTCAAGTAAAGAAGACGAAAAGTTATAATATTTATGTTTGTTACAGAATTAGAATTCTATATAATTATTTTTAAAAATTGAACCTTGAAATTATGAAATCTGGATCCACAAATCATAAGTTAACATAAAGCTATCACAGATCTACCCATGTTTTTTTTTTTTTTCATATAACCTAAATCGTCGTTAAATAATTACGTGAATGACGATAAACCACGCCCTTTCCAAACAAAAATTGTGTGCATTACCTGGTAATCGATGGCATCAAATGATTTCCTGGGGAGAGCGTCATAAATCAATGTGTTGTCTAAACGTGGGCATTATTTCGGACTCTTTAATTATGCACAACAAAATATAGCTCGCTCTGGAGTAGCTCGTTTGGAAGTTACAACGATTATCCACCCCTTCGAGAAAAAAAAAACTGCAAGTAACTTAATAATTAATCGACGAACATCGGTAATAATTTTAGGAATGTTTATTTTTTTTGGGAAAATTATTAACAAGAAATGGTGGTTGGGGTTACTCCTTGTAAACTATTTTTCTTATGTCCTATTTGTAGAGCTACACAGCTTTAGGCAGGGGTGGGGGAGGGTGGAATGGGTCATGGGTCTCCAAGTATACGTTCGTCACTATTTTCGTGGGTCTATACAATCTACATGCTAGACCAGTATTTTGGTCCGGTGATCCATTACACCGGGAATTCATTGACTTGGAATGAACAATTGGACCAAAGACCCGATCACCTGGGCCACTGATCTAGAGACCCACTGACCAAGAGACTAACATTCCCGGAATCAACCACTGACCCAGAGACCCCGAAATACCCAGTGAGCCAAAACAACCAATTGGTCTGGAATGGCCCAACCCTCTTATACTAAACTATATACGTCAGTGCATAACAATTTAAAAAACATTCGTATACAACGTTAGCATTAATGTTTTATGTGTTGGGTATCTCTTTAATATGGCTGTTGTAAAAAATATTGTTTAACATTTTCATTACATTTTTTTTACGTAAGAAATTAAGTAAGTTTATTCTAAGTAAAAATGGAATGGTAACTCACAAGAACACAAGCTCGTGTGTGAGGCAATAAAAGAATAATCAATTGGAAAAACACCATTATCCTACAATAATATGTAAGAATCTACATATTTCACAAAAACTGATTATGCAGCGCAATATCGCTTCATTGCTATAGGCCAATAAAGAAAAGTGCATTAAGTTAACCAGAAGCCTAACATCACTAAAAGTTTAACGAGCAGAGAAATTATACACTTTTTTTTTTAATTTTGCTAGCAAGTGTATCTGTCTTGCCGCAAAAGATGACGATCTTGCAACGATGATGATTTTGTAACATCGGTTAACAGATTTTCATCTGACAACCTGCCACACAATGTGCTATATACCCAGCGAAATCCATCGTCATTTACGGACAAAGAGATCATGATTTGCACCGTCGTCTTGATTTCCCCGCCCGCCTCGATTCGCAATGCCCCTAACGAGCGTTCAGAATGTTCGAGCAAATATTTATAAGCGGCCAACGGGAAATGACCAAACGGCAGCTAGCATTCATCTCGCAACACTACGTAAATAAAAGCTTATGACCTACGTGTGTTTGGCTTAGGGAGTAATGATGTTAGTGGAGGGAGGGGGGAGGGGGTTAAATAGGGATTGGGTGTGCGGGTGAGGAAAAGACACAAATGTGTTGTTGAGAATAATCAGAATTCACCCTCGCTAGACGATAAAATATTTACTCTTATAGACTTTTGTTGTGCGTACGTTACACAGATTGCTGACTCAATCACGACTTCTGCCGTCAACGCAGACAACTTACAATGTCTGTCAATAATGTAAACGATAAATGACGTTATATAAAAGAGTGTATTATAATTTACACTTTTCGTGTCGATTTTTGCGTGTTTTGTAACCTAATAATAATGATAATGACAGGCGCGTTATGTAAACTAATTTTGAATGTATTGATTTACGATTTGTTACGCCATGAATTCAGATGCATACATTGGCTGACGCCCGTTTCGTGATGATAGGTGTTTGGCTACTTGGAAAAAAATTAGGCTTGTCGATTTAAACTCATTCGATTTGACGCAACGTATAATTTAAAACTAAAAATGGGAATTTTATGTTGTTGGGAGAGCGTGGCTCAGTGAGAATAATACAGCTGAATTTGCAATAAAATTATCCGACTTCTTAAAAAAAATTCGGCGTTACGTCGTAATGCTAATCACATAGGTGGCAGTTTCCCAGTGTCATTATTAAATGCCGTGTGCGCGTGATAATAATGGCGTGCGTGTTTGAGCTAAACATTTTGGTAATGTTTAGCTCAAATCCGCACTATATGAAACTTAATCGTGTTACACCTTAAAACGAAACCGAAGCAGCAAGCCACACTATTCTAAAACTGCCGTAGATCACGCATGGACCAAAATCTGAAAGGAAGGTAGGATTCGGAGCAGCACGCGCGTTACGGAAATGCGAAATAATGGTATGGTTTAACGTTAATGTAATGGTGCTGGTCCACGTTAATGTAGTCAGCCAGAAACGGACCATGACTTAGCTGAAATCTCTGGTAAGCACGACAAGATGCTATTAAAATGCATCACTATCATGATTGAAACTAGTGCTAAAAAAATCTAAGGAAATATCCTAGCTATCGGATGGCTGTTCGTGGACAAAACCTTTCGTTGTCCTCATATTTTTAAAAATATTTCTTTCTTTTCCAGTTTAGGGCATCTTGTGGTTGCACAAGGTCAATCTTCCTTGCTACGATTTGCATCGTCCAGTGACTTAAGGTTTAACTGGAAAGTGGCCATTTCCAAATCTCTGCTCGTAAGGGTAGGGGGGCTGACTATCCAGCTCTATGTGTAGCTCGGGGGGGGGGGGGGGGGGGGAGGGGGGGCCGAGGGGGTTAGCAAGACTATCTCGCGTGCCGGGGTTGTGGGTTCGAGCCTGCCTCAGCCAACCTGGCATTTTCGGGAAGAGAATGGCCCTGCCATGCCTGGTGCTCATGTCGATTGTGGCATGTTAAAGATCCTAGGAATTAACGATTGGAATTACCTAGCAAAATTGCCCCTCCCGTCCTAACAAAATACGGATGCAAACCTATTTACGTTGCCTTTTGGACTTATGTAAGTCCAAAAGGCAACGTAAATATAGGTTTGCATCCGTATTTGTTAACCAATTTCGAGCCCATTGGCTTTCCGTCCCGTTTAACCTCCCGTCTTCTGGCACCATGGTTTCGGTAGGAGGCGCCTCACAACTCCAAGCATGTTACGGAGCTTCACGAGCGTTCGAAAATTTTAAGAAACCATGCTTTCGGAAACTCAAGAAATCTGGAACCATGACGCGCCATCAGCATGCTGCGTCGGATGTCACTCAAATTTTGAAATGGAGCATCCTTATTAGGCTAAAAACTCACAAGACATGCAAACGGCAAATCGTAAGTATGAGTTTAGCCTAGTCAGGAGGCGCCACTTCCAAATTTGGTTTGGTCACCACTCTCACAAACAAAGCTTTCTTATATTTGGCATTACGTCACTCATTTCGCGACATTTTCCCATGGTGTTTAAAATAGTTTGATTAATTTTTCCCACGGTTACATAATACCGTGAGATGCCATCGACGTAGGGACAGTAAAACCTCAATGAAAACTGGAGAAGGAACAAACTAAATTCATGAACACTAATTTTAATTTTTGTTCCTACACAACGGAGGTTTCTTGTTTCGATGCAGGTGCGTACGTAATCACGTATGTTTTTTTATTAATTTGTTTCTGAAGAATTACAAGTTTCGTTTTCAAGCTAAAAAGTACGGACCGCACTTGCGAGATGTTTTATCATGTCGGGAATAAATTAAACTATTCATAATTTAAAACGTGCTAAGATGATTTTTTATTAGTCAAGGGGTTAACATAATTATCCTTTTTGTTTTCCGTCAGCAGTGTTGTTTCTTTCCGCTCCTGTTTCGGTCTTCACCGTGACAATTAAGCAGTGGCGGATACGCTCAGTTTCTCAAGTCGGGACGTGAGGGTTAGCGAGAGTCAATAATCATAGGGTGTACCGGGTTCCTCAGCTTCCCCATCCAACGAGGGTTGTCACCCGCAATCACTCGACGTGAAGACCCTTCCGCGTTGTCACCATGCCCACCTAATTGCGGGGGAACATGAAAAACCGCACGCGCAGCCACGGATAAATACGGGGAAATGCCCAGGGCATCAAAAACGACGTGCGTGACTCCATGAATTGAAATGGAAGAAGCATTGTGAATCCTTTTTAAAATCAAAACTCAATACATTGGGAACGTTTAGGCATTATGCTGGCTGGCTGGACGCCAGTAGGCCTCGTTTATGTTACATAGCATGACACACGCGACTGCGAGATGAATTTATGCTTCAGAAATCATTTTGCCGGTGGCTTCTGAAACAGTTGTCGATGTTCTAAAAATGCAGTTGCCGATAATCTAAACATGCAGTTGCAGGTATTCTGAAATTCAGTTGTCGATATTCTATAAATGCAATCGTCAGTATTCTGGAAATTCAGTCGTCGATACTCTAAAATTGCAGTGGTCGGTATTCTAAAAATGCAGTTGTCCATATTCTGAAAATACAGTTGTCGATTTTCGAAAAATACAGTTTTAGGTGTTCTAAAAACACGGTTGGTATTCTAAATATGCAGTTTTCAATATTCTAAAAATACTGTTGTCGATATTCTAGAAATCCTACAGCTAAACGAAATTTTAAAATTGCAGTCGCAGGTATTCTGAAAATTTAGTTGTCGATATTCTAAATATACAGTCGCCGGCATTCTGAAAATTTAATCCTCGATATTCCAAAAATGCAGTGGTCGGTATTCTAAAAATCGAGTTGTCGATATTAGAAAAATACAGCTGTCGGTATTCTAAAAATGCTGTTGTCGATATGGCCGCTAAAAGTTAATGAAGTGGTTCTCATGAGCGCACGCATGGGATTTTTCTTGATGCGTGAAAGGTTTTTTTATCACATTGTCTAAAAAAAAGTTCAGATCACGCATCAGCCCTTTCACTAAACATTTTGGATCCGATGACCACATGAGCTCTTTGCTCCATTCACACGATCGCTCAAAACGAATCTAAAAGCCATTCAAAGACATGTCACAACTAAAAACTTGGATATAAAGAATGAATTTTATCAAATATACAACTTTGAACGCTTTCATGGCATTGTAAGCTACTGATTTAGTTTTGTTTGGTAAAAAAAAAAAAACCCATCGCCCGCATCTGACAAATCACGAAGTAAAAGTTAAAAATAAAAACACCGCCCGTACGCGTCAATTTTTTTAGTCCCACTCCTGAGAACCACTTAATTAATTTTTAGCGACCTATTCTGAAAACGCAGTTTGAATATTTTTTAAAAATACAGTTTTTGATATTCTAAATATACAGTTGTCGATATTCTAGAACTACTGCTGTCGATTCTAAAAATACAGTTGTCGATAATCTAAAATTTGCGGTTGTCGATATTCTAAAATTTACAGCTGTCGACGTTTTGAAATTTACAGTAATGGCGGTATATTATAAAAATACAGGACTCCACCATGAGATTGCCTCAGTCGAAAAAGTGACTCGTTATCTTGGAGTCACCTTAGACAGGAAACTCAATAATATACCACGCACCAAGGCTGTTTGCCGTGACGCGCTGATCACGTGACTGGGCTGGTCCACTCAGACGGCCAAATATTCGCTGTTTTCGTTCGTCATTGGCTAACTCATGTTGACATCACGGCAAACAGCCGTGGTTCGTGGCATAGGAATAATTTAAATCAAAACCAATGTCTTTCGATCGTGAATTTGGTTCTAACGATTCCTTTCGGACGCGAATATTTCAAATATGATGGGCCATTCATGGATGAGGTCGATTCTTGCGAGTTAACCATATTCGTCTACGCCTCTGAAAATTACCTTTCCTACCCCTGAAGTAGAACAAGCATGGTAACCAGCGGTTAATCGGTTAAAGGATTCAGTCCTAAGGCGGTTGGGTGAACGTTAAACAAATCCAAAGGGCAAAAAAATCTACGGGAAAAAATACAAGAACGAAATATTTAAAGGAAACAATCCAGGAAATAAAATTCAAAGAAACGCAATCCAAATGAAAAAAAAAAAATCTTCGGACGCAAAATCCAGGCAAAAGGTTTATTTTTACTTTATTTGTTTATTTTTTAATTGTGTCGTTGGTTTTTTCTTTAATTTAAATTAAGTTAATGGCAACCCCACCAAATTCTAGCCCTTACTTATTGTGCGCGCAGCGTAACTTGAAATCCTGCAATATGTTATGAGTGGCTACATCTTCCTGGAGGGAGCGGCTTTAATCGACGGCCGCCATTGTTTTTGTAACCATCTAGGATATCAACAAGGGGCTCTGCTATCGAAAACATATACTCGATTATCTGTATTCGTTCTGGGGCGAACTCAAGATAGGCCGCGGACACTATAGAACTGGTGCTTGTGCTAGCTAACTGCTTCTATGGGAACGTTACTTACTGCACAAGTCAACGTAAAACTTTTTTTTTTTTCGTTTCGCCCTTGTCGTAAAACTGTGCAAATTATCTGGATTCGAAGTGACAGAGAGGTATAACAAACTATAGCTACTACTGAAAGTTGCTTCTAAGCAAAAAGTTGGCAGTTTTAGAAGTAGGATAAGCAGGGCCCGGGGTTTTTTTTTTGGAGGGGGGGGGAGGTGGGGAAGTTGTACTTTCGGTTGCTGCATTGGTTACGTCCCGTTTCGCCAAATCTCGCTTCGCCAAAAAAAAAGCAGATTACCAGCTTTTGCCTCAGGGGCCAGTCCCGTTCCGCCAAATCCCGTTTCGCCAAATATCGTTCACGAAATTTTAGGCACAAGAGACATTGAAAACACTTAACACGAACATTTAAAACATGATAATGGTCAGACATTTACAGACAAACACCCGTTTTGCAGAATCCCATTTTGCAAAATAATTTGTTTCAAATTACGTGCCTCGCTCGCTGCCGCTAAACACGTAACATCAGAAACCACAACTATTCAAAAACTACTTCTAATTAGGCATGCCTCTTTAAATTGTGCAATGTTAAATTTTTGAAGAATATTTTGATTCTGAGAAACAGGTTCTTCAAAACGGGAATTCCCGTTTGGAAGACGTTAACCATCACGTCTATAACTAACTATTCTTAAAAGAGAACCTTGGCATTGACGTGGCGACGCCCAATCATCCTCAACAATTACATTTAAAGTACACGTTTTTCCGTCTGTATTGTCAGTTTTCAAAAAGCTAATAAATCAGTTCGTCTTATTCTACCACTGCTTGTCTCTGTTAATTGTTTGCCTTTTAAAGCCTCGTTACATAGAAATAAGTTATTAAATTTCGTGTACGTAAAATTTTATCAAATTCGTTTTGGCGAAACGGGATTTGGCGAAACGGAATTTGGCGTAACGGGAGTTCACCGTTGCATTAGACCCTTTTTTATCCTTTTTCTGGTGTATTGTTATAATATGGTAGGTCATGAGTATATGAAGTTCCTACGGAACTCTGTATCTACTCATTGTTAGGTTAGGTACGTCAGTTGCCTTTATTCGAATTTCACCGGGCACGGCCAAATGTTTCACGTAGAAAATTAGTTTCACAGCTCTACGACGACGTACGGAAGTGTATTACGTCTATAGCCGGACAGCGCGAGGTAGCATTAAAAAGTGACGAATAGGTAAATAAAAACTAGCCAAATTAAAAAAAAAAAACATCTATATATATAATTACACTAAATCCGCAAGGCAGCCATCGGCAGCAGCCAAAGAGGGAGCAGCATATCCACTCTCCAGGCCAGCAGCGCGAACATACGATGCCATCTACCGACCGAACGGCAAATTAAATGAGGGGGGGGGGGGG